>CAEGAE010075374.1:0-11711 GCA_903067095.1 Girardinus metallicus
TAATAATAATAATAATAATAATAATAATAATAATAATAATAATAATAATAATAATAATAATAATAATAATTCATTATTATTATTATTATTATAAACAAGAAATACTCTGATCAGGCTTTTCCTGTGCAGTGCCGATTTCTTTTAGGTATTACCAGCCAATTTCACTTTTGACTGATTCTAATTGTTTCCCCTAAAGCTAATACATATCCAAGGAGAAAACATGCGTTTGTTTTTAGAGGTATTAGATGGTAAGAAAAAATAAAGGAATAAAAAGGTCATCTTCCAGTTTATGGATCAACATGTCCCTAGCCTACATGTCTTGTTTATTTGTCTGAAAAAAGTGCAACAAGTGTCTCTGTCCCAGAACAGCTAAAATCATGAACCTGATTCAAATTTTTTTTTTTTTTTAAAAAAGCGAGGTCATGGCATAACTTGTAAAACACCTCCATCTACTGGCCATCATTAACAATGTTAATATTTGGCATTTGAACGTCTTTGTTTTGTTTTTACACATTGCAAGTATCTCATCGGATGGGGAATTCTGTGATGCATAAAATAAACAAGGGGTTGGTTACTAAAAAAAATAAAATAAAATAAAAAAAATATATGTCATGTGAAACCGAGCTATTCGTTAATTTGCGGTGAGCAATAGTCTCCGATTGAAGGGATATTATCACTCACGCCACAAAAGCAAAAACTATAGTCAAGAAGAATATTATTCTTTTCTAACAAAACAATAACATTATCATTTTTCGGATAATGTGAGCAAAAATGATGATATGCTGGAAAGTGCCCTTAATGTTTTGGGCTGTGCTGTTTCACCGTTCACCAGAAAACCATATATGGTTTAAATTACCGAAACAAACAGGAAATGGAAGAATAGGATATCTGAACCAGATGAAGAAGTAAAAGTTATTGGTTTGTTAAAAAATACGTTAACGTGTTTGATCATGTCCACTTTTTACTAAATTAAATTTTAAATCGTACATTGAAACATTTGAGATTGCAACGTGTTGCATCTGCGAGTTCTTTCAGCGAGCCTCGACTCATGCGCATGCGTGCTGTGCTTGACATTTTGAAGCTGCTCCTCCGGGGTGTTTGAACAGGAAGGCGGACATGTTGGCCGAGCTGTGTGAGAAAATTGTGCACAGTATGCGATTGTTTTCCGAAAACTAACACACATATTACGTGATTCCTATTTATATTCAGTGTGAGAGCTCTTGCAGTTCGGACGGGGGAAACAGCCGCCACTCATTGACAGCTGAGGGGACCTAGCAGAAGGACTGCCGTTGAAAACGTTATAGCGACTCCGTGTTTAAACTTCGAAATTTGGAAGAAGCAGAAGTTTTTCCACCACCACTTCTACTTTTGAGCTGTCAGATTGTGGCTTTCTGCAAGGGCCTGGTACAGCTATGGGAGCACGCCTGGATTAGACTACTTTCTGTTTATTTTTGAACATTGCATTTACTTATAATTGCCTTTTGTTTGGAACGTTTTAAACCCTTATCCTCAGCGGCATCCTCCGGAGGTTGTCTAATCTGTTGCCGCATTTATCTTTGCCACTGAAGTTGTTTGCCACTTGTACTGAGAGGGGGACACCTTCCCCGACTTGGAAAATGTGGAGTGGTAGGTGCCACCTTAACGCCTTGATTGTCTGTGGAAGCTGTGGGACAACGATGCATTTTCATTGAGGTGCGGTGTAAAGTTCACACGAAGAAAGGGACGTTTGGCTGGCTAGCTACCACTGGCTAACGCTAGCTAGCTAGCCAGCTTTCTTGCCTCGCCAGTGAGCTGTTTTTGTTCATAACCCACCCTCGGGACTGCACTTGACAGCAAAAATGAGCGCAGGAGACGCCATGGAGGCTCGGTTTGAGAAAATCGATGCCATGTTACAAGACCCCAAGTCGGAAATAAACACGGATTGTCTACTGGTAAGTTTGTAGCTTGTTGGCTAGCTCTGTTAGCTACCGCTCTTCGGGGTCAGTCTACTCCTTGGAGCAGACATTCTTTCCGAGACCGACAGATTGTCTCAGTTGTCACTCTGCAAAATGCTGATATTAATGTCTATTTTGTTCACAGATTAGATCGAGTTCAGGCATCTGCACGTGATTTTGCGTTAAGTCTAGACCTACTTCATTAGTTCAAACCTGTTTTCAGACAAGAATTTTAAGTTGGAATTATAGTGCTGAAAACAACAGACTCAAATGTTTAATTTCACCCAGCTGATTCTGAGAAAGATCAAATCACATTCCACGAGGCCTAAAATAAGCAACTTGGAGAGTGTTTTGGGTTTTCTTTTTTTTTTTTTTTGCTTCATGTCATTTAATGTTTTATTTAAAAATAGTATAGGTATTATTCTTCGAAATATACGTGTAAGGTGTGTTTTTAAAATGTTGCGGTCCTACTGCAATACACTGTACTATGTTTTTTAGATCTCATTGCTCATAAGCATTTACTTTTGATGGGCTTCTAAGCACTCAGCTGATTTTTGCAGTTGCACTGCAAAAATCAGCTGCATGCACTTGTTCTTGATGCTGTTTTTGAGAGGTCAGGGCCATCTGCTGTGGTGTATAATGGAAAATAATATTCCAATTGTTTTATTTTGTTTTTGACTTACTGCTACAACCTTTATCAAGAGAGATGTAGTACTTTTTTTGTGTAGAAAATATAAGAATCATAAGGTCAGGCCATAAAGAGAACCAGAAATCGGTATCCATTCTGAAAGCCCCAATTGGTGCACCTCTAATTGTACCTATTTATGTTTTTGGGAAACAAATCAGGAGCCCTCCTTATTTGGGATGGGCTTCAGTGTATCTGGTCTAACTGCAAAAATAATCAGGAATGTTATTGTTAAAACTGTTGTATTATTTCTTTGTTTTGATAGCATTGTTGATAATGGTGTAAAAATATAACTTTTAAGGGGGAAAAAAAAACAGGGCAGTGTTTTTGGTTCAGCAACTTGAAATAATATAGGTTTTATGTCAGTAATGTCAGAGATGGTAATGTTGTCTTTAGGTAATAAGTTATTAATGTTATTTGGATCATTATGAAAGGAACATTTTGTCTGAATATCCTTATTTTAACGTGATGTAAAGCAATAAACCGACTTTAAGCCTGTTACAACCTTCAGGCCTCCTGCATCAGTAGGTGTACCTGACTACTTCCTGTCATCTGGGTGACAACTGTGTTTGTGGTTGGAAGGCGGCTGTTGCCAAGTGCTAATCCCTCAAGCACTCCTTCATTGGTTTTTATGACAGCAAACTTGGGAACTCTCTCACTCATTGCAGAGTGAACGCCAAAGGGAATTTTGTTGTCACACGACTGTTGATATCACAAATATGCCAGTTTGGATGACAGTGGTACTACGTGTTTTCACATTGCTGTGACTCATGGGAGTGTTTCTGCTCATATGTTTGTTGGTATTCTGGTATCTGGTGGCTAATTAGGTGGAGGGGACAAAACTTACCCAGAGTATCAAATGATTCATGCTGGAATTCTGGTTTTGGAAGGGAAAAAATAAATAAATCAGAATTTTTTCAGTGAGTGTCTGTTTACAATAGTATTATTGTAGTCAATTCATACCAAGCTGAAATCAGATGTTTAAGTACACTGTAACAATACACAGTTTTTTTTTATTATTACTCTCGGATATTCCCTTCTATGTCCAATTGTTTTATCAAAATCATCTCTGTTTGCTAAATAACAGAAATATTAATCGGTGCTGTTTTGTGACATTGTCCATTTTGAAGACTCTTTGTCCAAGCTCTTGCTTCCTGCCGAATATATAGAGAAATTGCTTCAATATTTATAAAGTTCTCTCATCATGATGCCAAACATTTTAAGAAGTGCACCAATCCCTCCTGCTGCAAAACAAGCAGTTAACATTACGGTGCCACCTGCAACATGAACTTGGTATTCTCATGCTTGCACGCTTCATTTTCCTTCCACTGTAGCACAACCTTATATGGCCAAACACTTCAACTGTAATTCCATCAGACTCCAAGAGATGTATTTTAAATTAAGGTATTTATCTCTGAGTGCATTTGGAAAATGTAAATTCATTTACAGTACTAACTGTGAATTATTACTTTTGGAGTAATAGTTGCTTCTTCACTGAGTGACCCTTCAGTCCATGTCATTGTAGAACTTAATTCATTGAGGCTAAGAACCATTTTTTGATTAGCTTCAACCAGGATCTGCCCAAGGTGTTTGGTTTTTGACACTTTGATCTTTGGAATACAGAACCTGTCTTCTTCCTTAAAGGTCTGAAAATCCCCATGATGTTTATGGCTTTGTGTAATTGAACAGACGAACATGACACATAGAGGCATGTGGAAATTCTAATGAAGGATCAATTCTTCTCTTGACATCTAGCCTCATTTCTTTTGATTTTCTCATTACGTCAGACAAGGTAGCATTGTGTTTAAATTACATTATCAGTTGTGACGCCGTTTAACTCAAACATTTTTACATGATCAGAAGCTTACAAAGCCATAATATAATCATCTAGGCTTTCCTAAAGTATTTAAAGTCTTAATAAAGAATAAAGTAAAGAGTAAAGAATGTTGCCGTTATGACAAGGATGAAGGAGTTGGCAGACTACTTGCCAAGCAATAGAACATCAAGAACGGTGTCCGTTGGGAACATGGGGGTTCACACTAAAACCCCACCCACATGCTCAAGTTGTAGTGTTTGTGTTATGAATAGGCGGCTTTAGATAACTGTTTTTAAAGGAAAACGTGCATATTTTGTTTGACCTCCCATCATGTTTCAGAAAGACTATTAAACCCACCCAAAACGCCACATATTTAGCAGGGAAAACCTGTAGCCACTGTTCCTACTGCAAAGCCCCACACAAGGGGGCCGTTTATCGCTTTTTTTTTTTTTTTCTAGCGTTCTCACCCCTGATCAATGAATGGTGGTCTTTTTTATTTTTTTCTTTCTTTTTTTTTTTTTTTTTTTAGAGGCTCCCTCACTGCTACCATTCAACTCCACCCACAGCTTAATAAAATTCCATACTAATCAAATAACCTCTTGTCTTTGACTGGTCTGGAGTTCCCAGTGTGTCCCAAAGTCGTTCTGGAGAGAGAGTGAGCGTTGAGAACAGGCAGGCAGCTCTGAGGTGGCAGGGTGTGGGCTCTGCTTTTCTCCCATAAACCAAAATTATGTGGACTGAAGGGTAAAGACTCGTGTTTCCGAGGGCTGTGAATCAGGCCGTTTTACTCATAAAGCAGCCAGAGAGCTTGGCTGTGAGTAATGGGTTTTATCAGATTGCACAGCTCTGGCCTTGTGCTGGCTATCCTTATTTTCCTGCTTATGCATTTTGTTTGAAGTGTCTTGATGTTGGAATTGTACTTTTCTTGCAAGCTCGGGGTGTTTACTATAAATATATTCAGCCTCTGTGCACTGCCCAGCTTTAGGATGAGATGCGTCTCGTATTCTCTGACCCTCTTCCATTATCTTTGTTGTTTAAATGAATCCTCCTTGTGGTGAAGAGTGCCTCTGTCCAAGGTTCAAGGGTCTGTTTTGTCTATTTGGAGACACAGAAACTCACTGTTTTCAAGAGTAATATATATGGAAAAGTAAAATTTAAATAATTTTCTTCTAAGCCAAGTAGTTTTGTTCAATGGTAAATTATTCCAGGCTCTGCAGTGTATACAGAGAATGTATTTATTTTTTTTTGTTGTGTTTTTGTTTGGTTTTTTCCCTGCAGGGCAAACATGACATTTACATTTCTATGCATGAATTTAGACATGACCTGAATTTTTTTCATCTTATAATTTTATGCCGCTAGTTATGTGTTTAAAGTCATTTAACTGACTTGGCCTCTCTTTCACATGTCTGCATGCTTTCTGGCTCTGTCTCTGTTGTTACTTTGGCACTTTTCAGCTTTTCAGCCGGTCTGTGTTTATCCTCCTCCAATCTCTGATTTGGACTTTAATTTTGCAACAGGAATAATTACAGGAAACAGCAAGGCAAGGAAACCAGATTTCGATGTAATGATCGTGTGAGCGCTGCATGTATATGTTGGGTTGAAAGGATTGGAAATAATGAATAGAAGCTGAAATTGGTCCAAATCATCTGCACTTATATTTGTTCGGGTCATAGTTACTGGGCAAGAAAGTTCAGTTAGAATTTGTTTTTTTAGAGTTTATGTGTTTCTCGAATTAGGTCTTTAAGGTCTCATATCAACACTGATCATTTTTGTGAGTAAATTCAGTTTTACAACATATCACAATGCAACTGTAGATTTTTAAAAACAAATACTTGTTGCTTAAAGTTATGTTCTGATACGTCTATGGCATACCTCCAAATTTTCCTCCATTGATGTTCTGTTAAGGCCTGGCATGTCTTACTCATGCTGAATGCCTTCCTTGTCTCTGCAACCTTTGCCTTTAATAGACAGCCCTAACCCTTAAGGTGGTGTCCACACTGATAGTGCAACAGTTCCTGAGTTAGCTGACAGATCTGCACAGTTTTGACTGGGACATAATGCAGTGTTGTCAGTTCTCGTATTTAGCTTGCTAGGTTGTGTTGCTGTCGGTTGAATATCAAGGGGAAATGCTTTTTATGTTGAATGTTGTTACTATCTAATAGCTTTTTTGCTTTTTTTTTATTTTTTACATATACAGGTGTGATACAGCTAAACATTAACAGAAATATGTTTTGTTTAGAATTTTTTTTTTTTTCAATTAATAGCATATCTTCTGGAAGTCTGATCATGGACATTCTTTCATACATTCAGTTTGATTACTTTACCTTTTTGTGAAGGTATTGCTATAACGTATCATGTTATATAATATAAAGTCGTACCATCTTTTTAATTCCCATGGATTACTTAAAAGATGCCAGATATGTGGTTGGTTTTGACGTGGTTCTGATTATTGATTAGCAGGTCAAATATTGTATTTTTCCAATCATCTGTATTAAAAGAAAGAGCTCTCACTATGTTTCATCTATAAATGCATCAACCCAGTATACTGTACTGCACAGTTACTGTTATGGAATTGTGCTTGAATGCGTAAAAGAAGATAATCTTGTAACTCTGCTTTTTTTATTTGGATTGAAAACAGCTACTTCTATCAAACACATCGCAGCTCATTTTTCTTTTATATGATACAGACACACAGTTCATAGAAAGCCCTGTGGAAAGTGTAAAAATATGTCCTAGCCCATTACATATATTTTATATTATAGGGTAGGACTTGTGATACAAATGCAGCTTATTCTGGCTGAGTTGTGCTTACAAAGGTCCTGGACACAGTTGAATGAGGACAGTCAAAACAGCTGACGGGTGTATGAATGTGAATAAGACAGGTTCTTTATTTAATTTAGTGATGTAATTTTCATATTTTGAGTGCAAAGTGGTTTTGTTTTAAATTTACCTAACCCTCCTCACCCCACTTATCTACACCTGGGACTAAGACAAGGGATTGTGTCAGTCCCTTGTGAAGTTTATTGCGAAGTTAGTCTAAAAAACTGATTATAATGCAGTACCACCACATAAGTCTTTTTAATTCATTTGCTGAATATTAATAAAATTGTAGAATTGGATGGATTTATTGCTTTAATCTCTTTTTAATTAATCCCACATTTTTATCTTGTCATGACACACATATTATTATTGATTAAACCTAAACTACTGTGAATACTTTACACTCTTACACATTCAAACAGTTATTTGAAATATCAACTATGATCAAGGTCAAAACCCATTGATCAGAATCTCATGTTATGACTTTGTCTGGATAAAAGTGATTGTATATTCAAAAATCCAATATTTTCAATGAAAGGATTTATAAAGTTGAACATGAACTTACATTGTATTAATTTATTTTAAATTTTCTTGACTAATGGCATCCACAAGCTTAATTGCTCCAGCTTAAAAAGACACAAAAAAACAGAACATCTTTATGATTAAATTAAGGTCAGCAGGGACCTGTTTCTGTTGCAGGAAAGTTCACAGTCGTAAACTGCTCTCCTCAGCCATTCAGTTATGGGAACAACAACTGGCCGAGCTATTTGTAGCTCTGCATTCCCCAGACTGACTTATTATATTCAGGAATGCCGACTGAAATGATATTTTCTTCTCTAAACTGTCCTGGTTTTACTTTTCATCCTAACACAGTCGTCCTTTTTTTTTGTCTCTGAAGTTGCGTTCCTTATTTACACAGAAAGCTCTTGACCCGTGTCCTGGCTGTACTGTGCTGATGTTAAATACACAGGTTATTTGTCTGGGCAAGATCACAAATACTGGAATAGACAGGAGAGTTTCGGTAGAAAATTGAGCTCAGTGGGTGAAAACGTTAATGTGCTGCACCACTGAAGTATTTTCACATGAAAGCATTTGTGACAGGGAAGTTTTGCTCAATTGGACTTTGTAGGAAAATGAAGTGTCCTCGTTTTGCCATCCCTGGGTTCACTGTCACTGCCATTTATCCTGTGTAGTAGTTAGATAAGCATCTTTTTAGGTAAGTGGGATTTCCTGTCGGTACATATAATGCTCGGCAGCAACACGTAAACGTAGTTGCAGCAAAGTGAAGAAGGTAAAATAACTCTAGTGCAAAGTCTCGCCAGGGGAGTACATTTAAATGTTGGTTCCTGTCAGACTGCTTGGGAGTAAGCAGTAAGGAAGTGGTTTGGTATTTTATGCTTTGAATGGCTTTGCTGGGCTGTGCGAACACATTTGTGTTTACACGGGCTCAGCCTACAGTGGAACTGCCTTTATTTGCATGGCCAGCTGAATGACTGTCTGCACAATTGGTCACGTGTGGCAAGCTTATTGTGTTGATGAAGTGGCAGAAAAGGAAACAAGAAGTTGGGCCAATTCACATGCTTTATGTCTACATGTTGAAGGGAATGATGTGGCTTAGTCTCGCATGGAAATTTCAGCTCAGACCTTAATGCCTGGAAAAGTGCTTGTGTGAGTTTTTCTCCCTGAAAAGGTTAGGAACAGAAGAAATAATTGCCATATTTAATGTCAGTCCCCAATGTACTTTTTTTTTTTTTTTTTGGAGTTTGGCAATTTTTTTTCTCATTGGTCCTTTTAAATATTGTGATTAGATTGACTTCCATGATGTTTAAAAGGATGTGGCACCTTTTGGTTAAATGCTGCAGTATAGGAAAAGGTGTAACAAGAAGCCCTAATTTTCTACTTTTATAACATATTTACAACATTTTTTTTTTATTTTTTTTTTAACAAAACTAGGTCATAATTTGAATCTGTTTGTGCCTGCTGCCAGTTCTTGTTGCGCTGTGTAAATGACTGATTTTAACTGGTGATGCATCAGTCAATCAAATTCAAATCAGAATTCAACAGCTAGCACAGGTAAGACATTCCTAATGCCATTCTTGATACCTTACCTGTGAATGTCTGGTTAAATGCCAGTCAGCCATGTTATAATTTACATCTTCAATCCATTAAATGAAACACTGTTAAGATCACGCTCCTTTTGTATTACACATTAGTCCAACAACACATATTTTGTTCTGCTTTTACGAACCTTCTAAAAATCAGACAAAGATTAGGGACATGTGCTTTATTGCATGATTAGGATAATCTTGTATTTTCTATTCAAAACTACTTTTTCTATCAAAGAACCTGCTGAAAATGTTCTCTTTTTCTTCTTTTATTTCAGAATTTAGAAATTGGCCCAACCTGTAATTGGTATTAGCTAGGAAGAAGCTGATTGGTGCATTTTTAACATTACCATTTCTAAAAAGGTAGTCTGTCACATTTTAAAGATATAATCTCAGTAACTAGACTAAAAATACTCCAAAGTGCTTTCAGAGTTTAGGTAATTAATTTATGAATTCTGTATGCATTTCTGCTGCACTCTTGATTTTTGTGATGCATAGTTGTAGATTTAGTACAACTATGTATGTTTTTTTAAAACACATCGCGCAGAAAAAAATCTCAGATTTTTCAAATCTGCAGTACACTTGTTCATCTTATCCATCTTAGTAAATTTCATAATGTTAATGAACTGAATCCTGTGTGTGTGTTGGAGTTTTGAATTAAAAATGTGTAATGTAGTAATGTATGTTGATGCAAACTTTGCCATGTTGGCCTCTTTAAGTTGACACAAGGTGCGAGCCAGAAGCACACATCTCTTCCTTTCTGCAACAGCTGAGCACATGTACAGTAGCTGACTCGCTAATTCTGAGTCAGCAGCTGTACTCAGTCTAGATTAGTTGACAGTATTGAAGATGGCTGTAAAAATTCATCAATATTTTCAATCAACTTATAATTTTTAAGATCCTATATTTTCTTTTATTGAACATTTTAACTAAGGTTAGTTACTTTCCTTAAAATTGGAGCCACTGTTATTTTTTTAATGGGCACCTTCTGTTTTATTTAGGGCTGAAACGATTCCTCGAGTGATTCGAGTACCTCGATTATTACAATTCCTAAAGGAAAACTGGCCTGCCTCGAAGCCTCGTTATATTATGTGTTATTATTTAGCGCACCGTGTTCCGGCCGGGACTTTATTTGCGTTCTCACTTCCGCCTGAGTTGTTGACGAAAGCTAAGTGTTAGCAGCATAACGTCCAGTTTTCAAGTTCAGCCTGGGAGGATTTTATTGAGTCATGATAATGTCTGGGTTTTTGGGAGACCAATGACGGCAGCGATGCCTGGAGCACGGCAGTATTATTTATACAGATAAATGGATAGACGGGACTCGGCGGCGGCTGTGCTTTAGATGCGTAGCTTTACTGAAAATACCGCAAAATAAATTTCATATGATCCCGGACGCAACAAATGGGTGGCAAGGAGCATTATGACTTCACATACCTGGTAGATGTTTCTGTGTGTGATGAATGCAGATGTCAAATATGAGGGGTCGTTTAGGACAAAAACTATGTTTTGTCTCACACACTACTAAAAACTCACAAACACAAAATATTAAAATTGCACTTATATACTATTAAAATGTCACACACATATGCAATTTTTCTCACATGTGTACGTAAAAGACTAAAATTGCACATATAAACTAATAAAATATAGTTTAATAGACTCACCTTTTCTATGTGTGAGAGAGACTCAATGTTTGTGTGAGAGTGATGTCACGGAAGAGGCGGGGCATCATTTGGAGATCAGATCGCGCATGCGTTGATACGACAATGACGTCACCTTCAAGTTGGATATTTGCTGGGATGCTGGAGTTCCACGGTGTAAGCGGCGTTTAGCTCAAGGCTAATCCGATTTATGAACGCTAATTTCGGCCAGCCGTTCTGTACCACTCCCTCCTCAAGCGCTCGGCGGTTCACTTAGGGCTTATTCTGGCGTTAGAGCTGGAGTAAGCAGCCTTAGAGCCGGCGTTATAGCTGGCGTTAGCGGCCTTAGCACCGGCATTAGAGCCGGAGAAAGCGGCCTTAGAACCGCAATAAGGCCTAAGTGAACCTCCGAGGAGAATGCAGTATAGAACGGCTGGCCAAAATTAGCGTTCATAAATTGGATCAACCTTGAGATAAACACCGGAAACACCGGCGTCAGAGCCATAAGTGAACCTCCGAGCGCTTGAGGAGGAAGCGGAGCTAACGTCGGAGCTAACGCCGGAGTAAGGCGTTAGAGCCTTACTCTAATGCCTAACGCCGGTTCTACGGCCGCTTACTCCAGCTCTAACCCCGGAGTAAGCCCTAAGTGAACCTCCGAGCGCTTGAGGAGGGAGTGGTAGAGAACGGCTGGCCGAAATTAGCGTTCATAAA
>CAEGAE010075375.1:0-24085 GCA_903067095.1 Girardinus metallicus
CGGGTGATGTTTGGGGTGGGGTGGGGGGGGGGCCTTTGGGGGGGGGGGGGGGGCGGGGCCGGGCGGGGGGGGGGGGGGGGGGGGGGGGGGGGGGGGGGGGGGGGGGCAGTTTGCAAAGCCAGATTACTTCAGCAGCTGACACGAAGGCTCGGTGAATTCAGTGTGTTTATTAGAAGAACGTCTCGGCAACAGGCAGAGATTTAACTCACATGGGAACGCCACGGCTCGCCCTAGAAACCACAGTCATAGGTTGTTTTTCTTTTGCTTTTTTTTATTTTTTATTTGCTTTAGGCTTTGAATGCGTAGGAAAATCGAAGGTGAGACGGAATTTGTGTGGCACGTATTTCTATTCTGGATGTTTCTTACATGGCTCTGTTACAAAGGGGATAACAGTAAAGTCGATAGTGGAGTGTGGCTGTGCCGGTGCGTTCACTGACCTAAAAAAACATGAAAAACCAAAACGCTGAACACCAAGTAAGCTCCAAGAAGGAATGAACTGCAATAAATGGTAATAAACATCTGAACAGCCATCAGATATAACTGGACATCACTGATTAAGTTTCCAAACTATAAACTAAAAAGGTTTGAGAAGAAGATTCCTCCCTTCCTGTTGTGAGTGATTCTATCTAAACCATTAAACTTCAGACTTAAGCATGTCAGTATTCACTGTAAGACAAGGTTTCACTCGTACTATAAAAGAAAAGCAAAGGTACAGAGAAGATATTTGTCCTGTCTACAGCAGGGCTGAAACATTTAATCAGATTAATTGATTATTGAAGTATTTGTGATTGATTAATCACTATCTGGCCTTTTGAGTCGACTCAAAAAAGGTCATTTTCTAAGAGAACAACAAACTCAGAGCAGTAATTAAGCCAAAACGGCACAAAAAATATATACATTTGCATTTGGATGCGTTTGAAGCAGCAGGCGACTCTTAAAGAGACGGAGACCCAATTTCAAAGCGTTAAATTACAAAGTCAAATTACTTTTAAGCCATATTTGATATGTAGAGCATTTTTATAACAAATGAAGTTAACATAGTTGCTTGATTGTGCTGTAAAATGGCACTACATGAAAAACACATAATACTGTCCCTTTAAGTCTTCATGCTGATTGATTCCAGTTTGATTGAGAAGCGAACTGGAAAGGCTTCTTCCCATGATCAGTGCGAACCTTAGACAGTTTATAAAATCATCATATAAGCACAGAAAATAACCTCCTGAAAATGTTCTAACAATAAGGGAGTAAACCCAACATGGCTTTGCAACTGAACTATACCATTAGTATAATCTACAGGTGGATACAGAGGGTCAGGGAAAATGTGCTTACAGAAGGTAAGACCACCTAACTCTGACCAGTCGTTCCTTGTGGGTTCTGAACACGGTGCCTGCCTGTTCTGAAGAGTTAAGAGTCTGAGCCGAAACACAGCCAAGGTCATGAATCCATATCACTGAAGCTTTGAGTCTCCCAAACATTGGATATGCTCAAATATATCTGCTTCAAGGCCAAAAAGAGAAAGCGGTAACGTTTCCTGTAACTCTGGGAGTCGGCCATCTTGGTTTCTGGACGGGTCCACCGGCGCTCCTCTGTCCCCCCTGAGTCAGGCAGCAGACTGCTGAGCGCCGTGAAGCAGGGCGGGGGCCGAACCCCACGCATGTTTTTGCCCGGAGACGGCTAATTCTAGACGTTCAGCAGCTCATTGGTGTACAGACATTTATTTATTTATTCATGTATTTATTTATTTAAATAAATGTGTGTCTTATTTTCAGAATTTATTTATTGAAAATGGCATTTTTTGACTCTTTGGTTTCAGTTTTTGCTTCAAGTGTGACCTTAATTGAGCTTATTCAATAATTGCTGTTTTCTATTATTATTGTTAACAATATTATTATTATTATTATTATTTATGTTGTGACATTTCAGGCCCTGTTAAGCAAAATGATCTAAACTCTTGGACACCATTGACATCATGACCAGTAACTTCAAGTTTTTAAACCTTCATAAAATACTGAAGTATATTTTCCTCTGTGCAAGTCTGTGTCGACTTTGTATTGCTGTTTGCTCCCTGCGGAATAATGGGATCTTCAGCTGTGATGTTATATTTACTGTCATTGTGCTGAATGTGGCAGCAAAAATACAGAGTGTGATATACATAAAAGCTTATAATGTGTGACTTCAACCTCTGCCATGGCTGAGCAATGTTTACATTGTCTAATTTTTAGAAAATGGGAAGATCTCTGAGGATTCTATGGAAGCTTATTACTGACAAAACTACTGGAGCAAAAAGAAACTTGGGGACGATCCGGAGATAATCTGGCTTCAGCGCAACCTTTTGCTTTCAGTCTTTGGTTTTTTGGGGAACTCAGTTAAAGGGGTAATTCATGTTGTTGTTTTTTTAGGTGAATTTCAGTCAAGAGGATATGAGCAGTCAGTATCTCACCTGCAGAAGATAATCCTCTTGACATCTTCATTCGGTGTGTTAATCCAGATTACATTGGTTGGGATGACGCTCATGGCTAATCCCAGAAGGGGAAAACTAAAGTGGAATTCATAATGGTTCATGGAGGATTTTAAAATTCTTTCAGGTTCCATCATGATTATTTAGACTGGAATTGGAAGTGGGAGGCATTGCATCACCACTGGACATCCTGTGGAGACAGGGAGAGCTGAACTACGGAGACCAGATCAATATCAAGCACATATGTGTGATGGAACACGTTAAAATTCTTAAAATTGTTCAAATTCAGGTTTAAATGGCTTTGGGAATTCAAAAAAAAAAATGGAATCAAATGAATTTGCAACTTTTAATTAATTATTTTTGGTTGAAGACTACATTAGTGAATAGACATGTATGTGAACATAAAAGATGTAACTGTATTAATCCATCTCTAAAATAAACAGAATGCCATGGAGTTGTTTTCATGCTCTTCTGCTTCAGGCAGTTCAGCACTGAAATGACTAAGACAGCAGAAAAAAGTTTTTTTTTTAACACCAATTATGTTCTAAACCAAATCAGTGTTTTCTGTTTGCTTTGCCTTTAAATTTAACACCCTGTGGACTTTACTGAAATTATGCACAAGCAAATACTGGAGTTGGAAAGTTCAGCCTGAAGACCGGTAAAGCCAGTCTTAAGGCTGCATAACAAAAAATGAACTATAGCACTTAAGCAAATGATTTTTGTTTCAGGCGTTGCTCTTAGTTTTCAGTGGGTGTTTCTCTCAAATGGTAAATGGACTGAACTTATATAGTGCTTTTCCAATCATTTTGACCACTCAAAGCACTTTACACTAGATTCACATTCACCCATATGCACACACGTTTATACACTGAGGCAATTTGGGGTTAAGTGCCTTGCACAAGGGCACATCGACACATGGCAGGAGGAAGCTGGAATCGAACCTAACCCAAACACAAGACAACTACTCTGCCCACAGAGCCACAGGAAGATCGTGTGTAGTGCACTGCCTCCTACTGCAATTTCCTGTGTAAATAACAACTGAATGGAAACACGACATTAGTTATAGGTTTATAACTATTTATAAAGTTGGTTTATAAAGTACAATTGAGACTTTATGACTGGACTGAAGGTTCACTTCATCTTGGCAGCTAACTAGCTGTTAGCTTTAGCCTCCAGGACCATCCGATCTGGATTCATAATAAATTAAGTCTTTTCGGGATCCATAGCAGGTCGATGGATTTATGTATGACTTGCCTGTAGACCCTTCTCACAGCAAAAAACTTGAATAATTTGAAGGTATCTATAGTGGTAAAATGTTGCATCTTTAAGGATGGCTAATATTTCTGTTTCATCGGCCCTAGACCGTTCATCCTGTGTTCTCCAACGCTGACTCCCAGTGTGAGACATAGCTGTTTTTGGGGGGGGGGGTTTTGTGCTTTCCATATTTTGCCTTTGATGAGCTTCCAGTGAATTCACATGTCTGTTTACATATCATGAGCTCTCATGCACAGTCATTTCGTAGCTGCAAACAACTAACCTTTCTACGGAGCATCACCCCAGGTCATTTTCTAAGACAAATCATTTCTATTACTGTCCGCAGTCTTTTTGGTCATCTGTCACTATTTTGTTACAACCCTTGTACAGCACAAGTTTAACTAAGCAGTAAAATAAAAACTGACAATTTACTGACATTGTTGAAACTGATAGATGGTTGTGTTGTCTGTCTCTGTGTTTTGATGCTGGAGCTGAACTTACTTTGGCTAATGACCACCAGGTGGCAGTGGAGGAACTCTAAAGAAACGCAACTTTTGAGTCAGGCGAACTCCTGAGCAACGTTTTTGCTGCGGTATTGCTGACAGTAAGTCACAAAATCAGATCTGTGATGTCGAGTTAAACTACAAAAAGTTTATGAAGTTGATTGTCTGTTAGAGATAAAATTCTCTGGAGAAGAAAAGAAAATGTAAGAATTTGGTTTTAAATAATAAGAAAAGATAAATATAGTTTACTTCCTCTCATTATGAGGATGATTTGGATTGGAATCTTTACGCAAAGATATTTTTAAAAAAACTACTGACTGCACAACTTTTACAGGGTCATCTAAAAAAATGCAAAAATTATGAAAAAGTTCAATAATCTTTATCACCCGTTTAAGAAAGCAAAACTAAATAAATTCAGCACAAATAAGTCTGACCGCTTCCTTTATTTCTTGTACATGTAAACGTTGCCTTACGGATAAAGCTTTGAAGCCCAACACCAGCTGTCACAGCACCAGACCAAGACTGCAGTATTTTTGTAGTTAACAGAAAAACATGTTAAATAGTATTGATTACTTTTTAAATTGCTTAATAAGTAGGGGACAATTCAGACTTTGTTTAGAAAAATATATTATCGATGTATCACTTTTCTGTTTGCCAAACTGAAATACTATAAAGATATTAAAAACTATTAAGGATAGTTTTAAAATCCTTAATGGAAATATGCACATTTGATTCAGTTAAGCAGTTATTTTATTAAATCATAACTGCTTGTCATTAGTGTGCCTCCGTGTGCTTCCACTTTCCTCTTCATTACAAGTAAATGTGAGGGATAAAAAACGGATTGTTCTGAACTAAAATAAATTCAGTTTCAAAACATGCTAAACATATTTTTCCAAATGGAGTCAATTTTCTTTCTAGAAATGTTTGCATAATATTCCATTTATTAATTAACCACACAGAAGAGCAGGCTGCTATGGGTTCCTACCACTTTCTGCTTTGTCACCTTCGGTAACCTGAGTTGTCAGTCATGTTGGCCTCTAACGCTCTTACCAGTAAACAGAGGGATAATTGATGGGGACACATTGGTTTGTTTTGCTGCGTCACTATTTAGCAGCTGTCAGCTGATTAACATTTTTTAGTAGAACAAAGTGTTGCATGTTGTGGAACTTTGCAATCAGGTTAAAATTAAATTAAAAATCACTTTATTTATCCTGAAGGAAAACATGTCTTTGTCGCCACTCTTATAATCCAACTAGCTTCAAAGAGTCACTGTGGACGGTGACGCTGTGAGGAGCAAGGATAGCAGTCAGTCCTGCAACAAATCTGAAGAGGCCTCTGACTGAACCCTGTTAGTGTGTCATCACACACTAACAGCTCAATTTCCAGGCAGAAGAGACGATATATTGACAATCTCGTAATAGAACACAGTCGTTGGGCTTTAAATGAAAATAATATTCAGACCAAACTTTTTAAGTTGCTCTGAAAGATCAGTCTCGTAGCATTAGCACAGCTGGCATGCAGCGTCGTTTGGCATTTCTTGTTTTTTCTGTCCCTTTAGCTCATGGGGACGTTTCTCTGAAAACCCTTTTTATCGGCTGCAGAGGGTCACAGGTGTTCTCTGGATGTTCTAGCAGAGTTTAATGATTTGGGTAAGTGAAACAGGATACTTTATCAATTTTGACACAAATGACTATCTTTGAAATAATATTTTTTTTTGTATCAATTGTATAAAGATACAATTTATACAATTGTATCTTGTGAGTAAGGGGGGGATCCTCACTCACAGATTTAGAAACATTTCATGTATGGATAAAATGTTGCTCCAGATCTGAATACAACTGTGAGTCTACAAGACCTGAAATGTGATCCATTCAGCTTTCTGCAGAAAAGAACAGGCTCAATCTGACAAACTTCAGAGACTGAACACAAATGCAGATTGTGCATTTTTTATTTCTAAAACAAACATTTTAATAACCAGGTGGCTATTCTTCCCCTTCACAATGACGCACTAATTTATGTTGGTCTGTCTTGGTAAATGACAGAATAACACACTAAACTTTGTAGTTGTGAAGTGACAAAATGTGAAAAATTCCCCATCTTCTGCAGGGCTCTGAGTGTTCTACCATTTATCAAGTAGATATAAAAAGTTCTGTCTATGAAAAGAAATTAAATGTATTTTTGTTTGAAGAAAATTACTGAGTTTAACTTTGTGTTGTGCTTTGTAAAATCGGCCAAACTGTTAAAGAAAACACAAAGTACGTGAAAAGCGACATCTAATCTGGACACAGTGGACAGATCACACATGTTGAAAAAGGCAGCTCCCTTTATTAAACACACTAAGTTTTCGTGCTACATGTTTCACAGCTATTCAGTCTCAGTAGGAACACAAACATATGGCTTACTAAACGCTCATAAAACACTTTCAGAGGATGTTCATCAAGCATGAAACATTCTCTTCTTCTACTGTTCACAGATTGTTTTTTCTGACAGAAAGCGTTTGATAATGGATGTTCTTTTTATTTGTTCCTCCACCAGGTGGCGCACTGAGCAAAGCTGCAGCTGAACGTCCACTCGTGTTGAAAGGAACCGAAATGAACCAGCAAGAATAAGGACTTGTTTTAAAAACATTTCTGTAAAGTTACACTTTAAATTGAAACACAACTGAAAATTGAGAATGTTTTCTGTTATTTTGGCACTTTAATGTGGACAGCAAGCTTTCAAGAAGCTTTAAAGCTACAGAAGGTAACTTTTATGAACAATGTATATGTTTTTTAAGTTTGTTTAAACTGTCACTATGTGTGACAGTACAGCATGAGACAGATTATCTGTGAAAAAAATTAAGCTCTCTGCAAACTAGAAACAACCAATCAGAGCCAGGAGGAGGGTCATAGAGCTGCCAATTATGTTGGCGTACACGCACGGAGATCGACGTTTTCATAGATTATCTGTCTCATAGCAAATGTCAGGACATGGTGGCAGGTTAAACAAATATGTCAAAAAGATAGATTTCTTTTATAAAAGTTACATACTGCAGCTTTAACAGAAACACTACTTTGGGCTTAACACATTGAATACCACGTCAGTCAGTCCCCAGATCTGTCCAGTGTGGACATGCAATACTACAAATCAACACAGCTAGAAAATGATGACAATATCAAGGAAACCAAATCCTACAGTTAAATGTTTTAGTTTGTATAGTCTACAGTCAGTTAACTCTATTGTTAACAGATCAAATTTATAAAATAATGGCAGCCCTTTTAAAAAAAAAATAAAAATAAAAAATGCAGCTCAAACCACACATGCAGAGAATTAATGGCATAATTTGTCAGATTAAAAACTCAGTGGAGAAAAAGGTAAGTTCTTGGCACAGCAGGGGGTTCTAACTAATGCTTTATTCACCTGTTTTACACACTGTAACATCTGAACTGAGCATAATTCCACACTGCAAGGCCAACATGTCTGTGGACACCATAACAAAGTGTGTGTTCACCTGCAGGCTGAACTAGAGCCTACATTAATCCCGCCTCTCTTCGTCCTCCCAGGTCGTCGCTGCGACCTCCCTGTCCAACACGTCTAGCTGCAATTCATTTCCTCTATCTTACATCAAAACCTCTCACATTTCTCAGACAAAGTATTCCACTACTTGGTCCCATTGTTTTAAAAAAAAAAAAAGAAAAGAAAAGATTTCTCCCATGTTTCACCGTGACGTGAGGGCAGAGCCTCACGCCTGTGAGTGCTCAGGAGGACAGGGTGGACGACGGACGGATCAGAGCTGGCTCTCCGTCTCACATGTGTCGGTCCCATTCTTCAGGGGCCAGCTGGACAGAACCAGCTCGCTGAAGTTCATGTTGCTCTCGTTGAGTCGTCGCACGCGGTACGTCTCATAGTGGATGTTGTGGGTCACGTCCTTCAGGTCCTGCAGATGAGACCTGCGCAGAAAACAGTCGGTGACAATTTCTCAGCTCCGTGGCTCTGATGTGAAATGGTTTCCTGAGAAAAGTGCTGATGTGGAAGAAAAAAAACGAAAATTCCAACAGGAAACATCTGAAGCCACAGCCATACTGAAGACTTCAGCAGGTGACCCTTAATCCAGTCCCACATGTTCATGTTTTAATATGTGTGATAAAAACGTGTTCCTCAGCAATGATTATTCAAGCATTTTAGTTTAGTAATTGTGAATGTAGTGTTTAATAATGGCTGGTGAAAACTAGCTCCTTCTTCTTCATCTAGAAGGTCTGGACCTTTAGCTATTGAGAAACCATTGCTTCGTGGAGGCTTTTGTTTGAGGTTTAATATTTTACCCAATAACTAACGTTTGTCCGTGACGTATGTGACGCTCCATGTCGACGCTATGAAGCTAACTGGAAATTTCCTGTGCTGTGAACAACTGTCCTCCACTGGGAAGAGAGAGGGGCTGATCTGAACAAAGCGGCCGTTAATGTTAATTCAATATTTTGAAGTGTGGCCAACAAAGACTGAATGGTTTCACTCACTTCCTCCGCTGCCATTGCTAAAACTATAGGCATGCTACAATTCTCCAGCAGAGAAGAGAATTGAAGTCATTATTCACAACTTCTTCTGTTCGCTGTTTGACCTGGTAGAAAATCTACCAGAGAGAATCCAAGTAAACGGGAGAAAGCCCAGACTGAGCTTTAGGAGAGATTTAAATCCAGTGGAATAGTGCAGGAATGTTAGCTAAGTTAGATAAATTCTAGCAACATTAAATTTTTTTTTTATAGCATCTCGATTGGAGGATCAAGATGACAAGAAGTCAACACCTCTTCTCACCTGGTCATTTGGAAAAAAAAAATAAAAAATTCCTACCCTGCCAAAAGTTGTTTTGTGATTATGCCGTCAAAATTAAAACTTTCTAATCTGTAAACCGTCTCTATGACAACCTCCACCCAGATGAGCCGCTTAAGAGGCTCTGCTTTCAGGTTTCACTTTAGTGCTGTGGTTAAACTATTTCAGCTCTATAAAGTTAGTCACTTTCTCAATAAGCTCACTTAATGCATGTGAAGTTGAGCCATATTGACTATTAGTGAATAACCGCGATGTTTTTCCTTACAATAATTTTTAATAATTTCATAAGTTTTCATGCTATCAGGAAACTGACCATTGAATAAAGATAAATTCCTTTCCAATAAAGATCAGCAGTAAAGTCAGACTCACCTGATAAGAAGATCTCTCAGGTTTGCAAACTCACAGTGAGCCACATTTTCAACTGCATGAAAAGAAAACAACAGGTTAGTTCTCAAAGTGATACATCTTATCAGTTACATCCTTTAATATACCAGATGTTTGGAACTTGTCCTGCACAACATCCAGTCTAGTTTTTTAATTGCTTTAGTTGCATCAGATAATTCAATACACATAAAAAGACAAATAACAAGCCCCTCCTGTTTTAAGCTTTATGAATCAAGTGTTTTGAATATCCGTCCACATGCTTCTCACATCACTTTTCTGTAATGTTGGCCCATTACTCCAGACAGTAACGGGCCAAGTTAGTTCCCAACTTGGTCTGTTAGGAACTAATCTGGCAGCATCCTTAGGATCAGTCATGTGGAAAACCTATTTGTCTCCCTGATATTTTGAGGTGTTGTTTCAATATTTCCGCACAAAGTTCTTTCCTGATGCTGTCATCTCTGTTGTGAAGCCCACCAGTCCCTCCTGCAGCTAAACAGCCTCCCACCACAGTTGGGACGGTGTCAACAATGCTCATGGCGGCCAAATACTTTCATTTAGTTTAATCAGATGTCCTCAAAATATTGAATTATTTTCACTTCCAAGCTGTGATTTGTAATTTCTTTTGGAGTGGTGTCTTCTTCATGTCGGAGTGACCTTCCAGCCCATGTTGGTTCAGGAAATGTTGGTAACATTTTATTTGTTGGGCTGTGCATAAGACTGACATGACACCGTCATAAACATGAAGGGGTCTTTATGAATGTTTATGACTGTTGTCATGAAGTGTCATTTGGCAAATAATGACACTTTTAATGCAAAATTGATATTTTTTAATTACTTCTAATGAAAGTTTTAAAGGAATTTTGCATTAAAGATTTCATTATTTACTGAATAATGCAAAGTTGACACTTGCATAAATCATATATAATTTTCCAGAATTTCGGCACTTGGAAAAACAACAAAAAAACACCACACCCACTGACTTCACCACCGCTGCCCTGCTTCAGTTAAACTTCGACTTTTCTGTGCTAACCTTCACAGCAGTTCTGATTAAAGAGTATTTTCCCCACCATTAAAGCATCTCTCAAGAAATCCACAAAACAATCTGCAGTTTAGGGGGAGCAGCTGTTAAAGCTGTTGAAGTCTGCCACGCCAAAACGAGGATCCTGATGTCTTTACCACAGACAGTGTGAGGCCTAAACCTGAAAAACAGGCCTGGAACTCAAAGCTCACCTTCAATGATTCCCCACTTCGTCTTCCGGCCCAGCACCTTGTTTCCATTCACCTGGTGCTCCTTGTCAGTTCCCACGACAGCAAAGGGAATGCTTTCCTGGAAAAGTCATTGGTTATTCCGTTAAGTATAACCGATAGAAACAAGTCAACAGAAAATTGAAATATCTGGTCCTATTATTGCTATTGTGGCCATTGTACTTAGTTTGATCGCTCAGAAATGATAAAACATCTGTTCCGACAGCCAGTCCTGTGCAACAAGCATGCACCATCCTGAAGTCAGACAAATTCCTGTGGGTCATTTTAAGGCTCAGAATCCTCACCCTGATTCTGTCATTGAGAACGCGCTCCTCTGGATCTTCATCGTACTCTCTCTGGGGGTAAACACGAATTCCATTGGATGTCAAGTCTCTCCTTATCTGCAAAAAAAAAAAAAAAGTCAATCATTCAACAACACTGCATGCTTCAGAGTTAACTTTTTGGAATAGTTTTAATGAAGTTTCTTTCTTTTGTACATGATGATCTGGATGCTCTCCTCAATGTAAACGGCGCTCAGTGCAAGAGTTAACGAGAGGATAAACTGAGAAAGGATAAACTTTGGCTCTGACATTTGTCAAGGTGAGGTCCTGGTGACAGCTGTGTGTGTGTGCGACGCTGTGAACATTGTCTGTCTCTGGGGGGATTTTTCACTAATAATACATGCCTCCAAACCTGGTTGTGCCATCATCCACTATGTGTTAAATGAAGTAATATAAACCGAAGCTTGCTCGCTGACTGTGTAAATGAAACCAGGTTTCTGGTGTTAAGGGAATGAATTCTTCCTAACTTTCAGAGCTATACTTCATCTTAATGACTACTGTAGAGGTTAGTATAATCAAAATAAAAGCACAGATATTGTTTCAAAAACATTATCTGAGAAAAGCCGAGAAAACAGAGATTTTCTCAGCTTTCAACCAATCAGAGCCAGAAGGCGGGTCTTAATTATGGCTCTGTGCACACCTCACAAACTGTCCCCTTTCCCTTTTCTGTGCTGCAATACAGCTTCTCCCTGTCGTGAGCCTGTGGTGAATGCTAATGCTAGTTAGCGTGCCACCGCTGATGGTGGATAATCAGTTTTCCTGGAATGACAAGTTGATTCATCATTTGCACATGTAGTAGTGAGTATATGAGTTAATTGACAGTGCTAAGCCCCTCCTCCTCGCTGTGATTGGTTGGATTTTGATGGTGCATTTCTTCAGACAGCAGTAGCAGCTCAGAGAGAAGGTGGAAGTGATCGATCTTTTCACAGATCATCTGTCTCATGTTGTTCTGACATGACATGGTGACAAGTTTAACAAATATGTAAACAACATGTTTTTCTTTTTAAAAAAATGAAAGTTACATACTGTAACTTCAGTGGCAAAAGAACTTGAAATGTTAAAGTATACTACAAAGTCAAAAAATACAAAATAAAAAACAAGTTTAACAGCAACATTTTGGTGTATTTAGCCTGTCAGAAAACATGTTTTTTTTATTTATCAAAGTCATATTTTCACCATGTTATTCACACATTTATTAGTGCCATAGTTCTAAACTAAATATTTAATTCAATGTTACCTTAATTCACTTCAATCAGAGTATGTTAAATTTAACGTTATCATAAGTTATAAAAGAGGTGAAAATAGAATGAGTTGAGTAAAAAGGTTCGGACTCCATGTATGTACAGAGTTAGGATGCCTCACCCTTTCTTTAAATTCCTGTCTCTCTTCTACGGTGAGTGTGTCTGCTTTAGCGATGACAGGCACAATGCTCACTATCTTCCCCAACCTCTTCATGAACTCCAGGTCGATGGGGCGCAGCCTGAAAACACAGAGTCCAGATGGAGTGTCACAAAATCACACACTTCAAAGCCTTTAATGGGGTTTTATGTGATAGATCAACACATAGAAAACAGTTATGAAGAGGCAGGAAAAGGCTAAGTGATTTTTGAAGCTCTTTTTTCACAAATAAAAATCTAATAGATGTTCCAGCTGAAAAAAAGAATTCCAACAACATGATGCCGCCACCATAATGTGTCATGTTGACTTTTTGAAAAACTCTGTGTGTTTGTTTATGTGAAAACAAATGACAGACTCACCTAATTCACTCTGTTGTGAGTTTAATGGGAACTTGGGGTTTCCTCACACAAGCGGGCAGTCCATGAATACATTGTGAATTATTTATTGTGCAAATGTGCCCCAGACTTTGTCCCAGAAATCATTGCGATAAATGATAAAATTGTCCTTTTGAGACTATTTTCTACAAATACAGTGATAAAGGCATAAAAATTCAAGAGCGCCCTCTCAAAGATCAATAATCTTTAATATCCAAATAACATTTAACACTGGAACTGGATGATATTTTAAATATCCAAAATCAATAAACAAAATAGATAAATAAAACTATTTATGCAGTCTCTACTAAACAAAATTATGCTTCAGCTCATATTAATCATGGCACTCAGACAGAGAAAACAGGCAGAATTACCAGTTAGAACTTTAGTAAAATAAAAAAAGTGTAAGCTAACTACTTTGTACTGTCAAATGTTCGACCCATTTTTCAAAATGGCAGCTTTTCGATAGCATTAAAGGATAGCATCTTCAGTGAGCTCCACAAAGAAGCATGCAAATGGAAATTATTGCTACCATTTCAAATGATCGTGCAATTAATTGATTTATTGATTATTGTGAGAGGCTTACACACAAACTCTCTCCCCACTGTGTCACACAGGATCCCAGATCCCAACAATCATACAATGCAGACAGGATTTGTATGACGGATTACATGGAAAATACAGTAATAGTGGTATTCCAACTGCTTTTCTGTTTCAGTCTTGAAGCCTCTGCTGAACTGCAGTGTAGAACTCAATGGCACAATGCCACTGGTTAATGCTTTGGCTCAAACCTCACTTCAAATATCCCAGAGCAGCCCTCCCCCACTCAGCCCCTTCAGACTAGTAAGGGGCAATTAGCAAACACAGAGTGGAACTGCGCATCAGCTGACCTCGTCATAGCAGCTACTTCTCAGTGGAACGCTGGTAAAAATGTTGTTAAAGGGTTAATAGAGGAGCAATGTGGAGTTTCAGAAAGAGCAGGAGTTTTTAAAGAGACAGAGGCCCAATTTCAAGGTGTTAAGTTAGGAAATCTAAAAAAAAATGACTGCAATGAAGGCATCTTTGTCTTAAAAACTAATTTTCTTAAGTGCCATTGACTGCAACTTCTGCAGAGAAGTCTGATTGGATGTTTAGTCAGACATCCACTAAACATTCAATGTTTAGTGGATGTCTGACTAAACAGACATTCACTGACTCAGACATCTCTCAAAAGTTCATAATTATTGTTTTCAGCCGTTGGCTTCTTCTTGTTCAGAATTATGACCCATCTCTCATGTCAAAGATATAAAAGTCAGATAAACTGTGACATAAAGAAAACAATATGATTCATTAGTTGGGTCCACATATGGAACTGACAATTGTTCTGTTCAGACATGGGTCCCATATGGGCAAAAAAGCAGACTTGGGTTGGATTTGCCTGATGTGAACGAAGCCTTTGATCACAAGCTTGTCCTTTCACAATCCAAAGTGTCTCATCATCATTTTGTCACTGAGAAGTTTTCTCTGACTCACTCTGAAAACAGGTGAGTAAGTCATCCCTGGGGTTATGTGGTGAAATATGAAGTTCATTTCTGTTTGTAACTGTTTGATGTAACTCAAGTTTTACCGAAACATTTGTTTGACTGTCAGCAGCATTAGTAAATCAGGTGAATCATTGTGGTTGGATCCGGTGGTGGTTACCTGTGTCCGGTGGCAGGCAGGAAGTAGATGCAGCAGTGGACTCTGCTGTCAGGTATCCGCCTCTTCCTGTTGATGTTCAGCTCCTCCCTCAGGTATTTCTCATACTGCTCGTTGACGTACTTCACTATGGGCTCCCAGCTGGAGAATGGGCGCCAGAGAAGGGTCAGCATGGGACTATTATATTTTTATTTATTGTTGACAAATTACAGTAGAACTAAAATCAATATCAATCATCCCGTGTAATGACGTGTAATTGAAAATCTTCCAACTTTGTTGTTGGGCCACCATAAAACTGACTGTTTATCACATCTCTCAGAATATGAAGATTTTCTAGGTGTAAGTTATCTTAATTGTAGAAAAAATGTCCATCGGATGATTTTCTATTTTTTCAAGACAATTTGCCTCCAATATGAAAGTCTCAGTTTTAGTTTCAACCATGAGAGCAAGTAGACTTACAATCAAAAACCTACAAAATCCACATAGCTAGAAGTGACAGAAAATTTCTCAACCAATAGCTCCTCTAATTTCTAAACAACAACAACAACAAAAATCTTGTTTGATTTTTAAATCCAGCAACAAAAAACTAATTAAACAGGAAGTTTCATTGTAGCCATGGTAACCTTTCCAGTGGATATTTTGTTTGGTTTAAAACGATCCATTTTGATATATATATTTTCTTAAATAGGTGCATTTGGCTTGCCAGAAGAAGAGTTGATTCCTAGATGAAGCTTAAATGTTTATCGGTTGTTTTTATCAAAATGAATTATTAAAGACAGACGAGCAGAGGTATAAGGGAAGTAGACTAGGAATAAACTCAGGGCTTCCTGTTTACAGTGTGTTAGATAGATGAGGACATGATGAAGGAGCATAACCTCCCTGTGCTCCACTCATAATTTTTAATGGTTTTATTATCATTCTTTTAATTTCCTGTTTTTCTTTATCAAAATAAATTAAACTCACTTCCTTACCTGCTGTTGTCAGTCCAGGATGATCTCTGTGTTATGAGGACGACTTACAGACTTAACCATAAAGATACACACTTTGGCTTGTTAATTTCATGAAAACATATTTTTGGTCTTATTCTCAATAATAACTGGGAAATGCAATTCATGTTTCCAATCAGGTCAAGTTTATAAGTGTAGCACATTTCAGTAACAAGGCAGTTCAAAGTGCTTTATGTCATAAAAACATCACCAATTATGAAACAATTAATAAACATTATGTTTTGTCAAATGCCATCATGAAAATCATCAAGCAGACACATCGAATATATTGATCGATGTTCCACTTACTGATAGTCAAAGGCAGCTACAATAAGCTGAGTTTATTTAAACCTTTATTTAAATAAACTCAGTGTTTCGGCTGCTTTCTAGATGTTAGTTCCAGATTAGAGCAGCATAGAGACTAATGTTAATCAACCGGTGTCCCACAGGGTTCTGTGCTAGGTCCAATTCCCTTTTGTTCATATATGATTTGCTTCCTGGTTACTGAGTGTCCTGGTTTGTTTCCATCCTCACCAGTTCTCATTGTTGATCTGGTCCCCGAACCCAGGAGTGTCGATCACCGTCAGCTTCATCTTCACCCCTTTTTCTTCAATCACTGCAAAGAACAGATGCCATGGATTCAGTTATACTTACCAGAAATAGACATTTTATGCTTTATTTGCACAATAAGTGTGAGGAAGGACTGAAAATCTTTAAACCTTTCAGTTCTAAAGATTGTTCCCTGGAGTTTTCCTTAATATTGTTGATACACACTCATTCAGGAAGAGTGTGCTCTCGCTCAGTGACTGTGTGGAATCAGCTTTACCAACTGGAGTAATAGATTGAACTTTACTGCACTGATCCGTGCATCTTTGAATCTCTCTGACTGGAAGAGTCCAGACTGAATTATCAGTGTTGTCAAACAGGTTCACCCTGACATGTACAGAGATGGAACAATTTAACGGACTGTGATCGAAGCTTAACGTTGGTGCTGGGTAAAAGGTTCAGGCTGATTTAAAGCCAGAGCTGCACTCTATGTGCCATGGGTCTCTGTGTGATGACAAGATCTAAGAGTTCCTTCACTGAGTCAGAGGTAATGTGTGTGTGCGCGCTGGTTTGAGGAAAACTAAGCAGGTAAAGACTATCATTTAGAGCTTAAGTCGTTGTTGAATAAGCACACAGGAATCTCCTCTTATCGGAAGCATGACAGCAAACATCTGGAAACAGAGCATTCAGATTTTCACTAACCTGTAATAAAGTACAGCCTTTGTTGTTGCCATTACAGAGAAGCATTTAGTTTCATTGGAAACAAAAGCATGCGTCTTCTGGTTGTGTGTGTGCGTGTGTGTTTGCGTGTACATACTTTATATAAATGTCCACTTTCACAATGTTTGCCAACAAACGGAGGTCATTTTCCCAGTCCTCACGTTTTTTGCAGTTCTACTGTGCTCTACCAGCCAGAGACACGGCGTGAATGAACTTATGACTATAGTTAGAAGTAGATAGAGAAAAAGACAGAGAGAGGGCTTTGGTAGGTGACTTCATGCAAACGTGCACACTAACGTGTTTTAACAAAAACCTGCTTTTCTTGTGAACACTGACTCCATCCTCATCAACAAAAAAGACTACTGCTGATGGAAATGATGAAAAAAAAATCACTAGTCACTCCTCGTTTTATTTTTAATGCCAGAGTTCATGGAGGTTCAATGTGAAGCTTTTCTATACCCCTTCTAGCTGAGCAGTACCGCAAACATTAACAACCCTTTAATTGCCAACAGGAAGTAGAAATTTGGTTTCTGTATTGTTTCCATTTCTCTCCTCCTGGCAGCACCCAGTGAGTATTTTCTTTGTTGAAAATACATCTAAACAAATATAAATCTACCTGAGACGTCGACAGTAAAGCTGCTGTGCATTTGGGCTTTTTTTTTTTTTTTTTTTTTTTAGCAGATGTAGAAATGTTTTGACCAAGACTGAGCTGTTTGCAAACTCAGAACCTCACGACTACAACCGATGTCCAAGTTTATGAAGTGGAAATCAGTATCTGGTACCTCTGGGTTCTGCTAACAGCCTTCTGTAAATCAGATACTTGTTTGGATTTTTGGAGTTAATTGTCTTGGCAGAGAAGCAACTCACCATTAAAGGAAAACTGTTTATCAACCGTCATCGTTGGCTATGCTAGCTAGACTTAAAACGTTCCTTTTTGGTAGCGCTGATAGTTCAACTGGCTCAGGTTATCTTGAGTTATTTCTGTAGTTATGCTCATTTTTCTGGTTGGAATCGGACCGATTTCTGATGTCAGTATTGGATCGGGATGCCCCTAGTGGATTCTTTGTGAAACAGATTGTCTGACACACGCAGAGGCTTGGTGAGAAAAGGTGGATATTTTTAAAAATTGTCTCTGGTGTTTATGCATGGTCCTGACTCTGCTTCTGTTAAACATTAAATGTAAGCTGAAGAAGTTCATAACAAAGAGGAAATGATGAACAATGTCAAAGAGAACCTGAACTGCAACTGTTTGGTCCTGACAGAACTGTGCTGTCAGTTCATCCTGAGATTTTTTTTTTTTTTACTGAATCTGTGTTCATTCCTTGTGAACCAAGACGTTACAATTCATAAGTGTCCATTTGTAAAATGATTTTACAATCTATAACTTCAGAAAACTACTGCCTTACACCTCTTCCTGCATATTCAGACGTTTCTTTGAACGTTCAAAGCTTAAACAGCTCCACGGTTAAACAGACGTGTCTTTCAGCATCCAGCCCACGGTGGGATTCCTGCTTATGACACAAGCGGCACAGGGAAAAGAGATGTGAAAGCAGGATGTGAGAGCTGCCTCTGAATAGATCAGTGGACAGAAATGAACAAACACAAGAACACAACACAAACAAATAGTACTGCTTTCCTCAGGTAGACTTTCTGGAGAGTGTTAGCGGAAACTCTGAAGTTGCAGGCGTGAATCGTAAGTGTGTGTGTGCGTGTGTGCCTGTGCGCTTGTTTGTAATACCTTGTGGGGACCATTTTCCTAACGCATTCTATGTTGTGGGGACCCGCTGCTCCTTGTGGGGAACGAAGCCTGGTCCCCACAACAGAAAACGCTGCTTTTGGGTCAGGGGTTAGATTTAGGACTAAGGCGTGACTTGAGTTTGTGTTAGGGTTAGGGTTAGGTATGTAAGGGCTAGGGAAAAGGTAAGGTGTAAGGTGTAGAAATGAATGGAAGTCAAAAAAAGTCCCCACAAAGATAGCCACACAAACATGTGTGTGTGTGTGTGCTCACCATGACTGACTGCATGCAGTTTGACTGTTTTGGATATTTTCTCTTCATAGTCAGGTGTGCAGGACTTCCGGCTGACTTTTGACTTGAACAGTGTGTTGACAAGCGTAGATTTCCCCAGTCCACTTTGACCTGCAAACAGAAGCCGTTCAGCCTCCGCTCTGATAAAACCGTCTTTACAGATGGCCTGGAATGTACATTTATAGAATTACATGTAGAGAAAAAAAACAAAAGGCTCCTGCAGCAGAACAGGGAAACCAAGATACCAAATCTCGGTTCAATCACAGCCCTCCGTGAACCTGATTTATCAACACTAAGCTCACCAGACAAATTGAAAAAACAAAGTATGCAGTAGGAAAAGTTGCATAAAACAACAGGTAGCCTGAATGTGAGCGATGACTGAAAAGAATAACTTGTGCATACTTGTTTCAGTTAAACAACAGAGGAAGTGTAGCTCATCTAAACTTTGTGTAGAGCTGGAAAGTGCAAATCGGCCCAGCAGCTTTCTAAACCACTTCCTCACAGAGTCACGCTTCCTCTTTCTATATGAAAAGTGAAATAATCTGTCAACAAGTAAAAGGAACAGCAGCACATAGCAAAACATGCACATTCAAATAAAAATACACAGCTGCTCATATTCTAAATAATTCCAGCTTTACCAGATATTCCTATTTGTTTTAAATATAAACTCTATAAATTATGACCATGTCTCTGTAAATTTGTCATAGCATCCCATTTTGCTTTATATTTTTTCTAACTGTAGCATGAATCACATCTCTTTAATCCAACTATCAAAAGAAGGAGCTTTGTTAGACTTCCACTGCTTTCGTTTGTGTTTCAGTAACTTTAACTTCTGGAGGGAAGAACCCAAACACATGGAGGGAATGTGTTAATGTTCCCCCACATGTGTGTGAAATGACCTTGAAGACGTTTTCTCAAAAGGTGTCTAACAGTTGACAACGCCGGAACATATCCCTTAAACTTTTCCATATTTATTCATATTACAATTGCAAACATCCAGAAGGGTTTTCACATTTCTTTTAGAAATCAGAATCTTAAAGTTGAGGCATGCTTTTGCATTCAGCTCCTCTAAGTAGGAAGTCTGTCCCAACCAGCCCTGAATGTCCACAAACAGAAGTGTTCATTCCTCAGTTTTCCGTGTTAGTCAGCTTAAGCTCAGTCAGGTCAGAGATGGAACTTTTTTAAAAATCATTCCTCAAAGTTTTGCCCTGGATTCTGAAGCATCGCTCTAAACCAACCAGTTTTCAAAGTGTGGGAGAAATAGACAGAGAGCAAATCAACAGCTTCAAGCCACAAGCAATAAGCTTCGGCTGCCTCGTCATTTACAGTGCTAAAAGTATCAACTACTTTCTGCTGTGACTGGAAACCATTTAACCTCCCTTAAAACAAAACAAAAAAAAAAAAAAAAAACACTCTGGGTCTTTGCAGACAGCACTGTGACAGTGGAGCATCTTCAGATCTAAACCCTGAAAATCACAACTTGAGTTTGAAGTTCTGAGCAGGTGAAGTTGTGATCATTACCATCACATGAGAAGCAACAGTCCAACACACACTGCATCCTGGTGCTTCACTGTCAGCATGACGCAGGACTGATGTGACCTCGTTGATCCCTCTCAGGGAAAATCTGATTTCTTTTTGAGTGTTTTCTCTTGATTTGTGTTAAGTTAGCTTCTGTTTTCTCCATTTGAACTGTGTTCAATGTTTTATTTGGAAGATAATTTCCACTGATGCTTTCTGCTTCATTTACTTCCTGTTTCCCCTGTCACACCTTAACTTGACTGACGATCGCTCTCATTTTATACAGTTATTATTTTCATTCTTTCTTATTTTCACCTCGTCAGTGGGGCTTGGGTTGCTAAGTTTTTTGATTAATGTTTGCGTTTTCTTGGTTGTCCCTATCGGTACTAGTCTGGCTGTTACCTTCCTGAGCTATGCCGCTCAATCCAAATCCAGCTTCGCAGACAGCCTGGGCTTTCTCCTATTGAGTTGGATTCTTACAGGGCCAATCAGAAATTCTTGCCAAAGGAGTAGGAGAAGTTGTGAACGATGACATTGATTTTCTGATCTGTTTTAGAATCGTTGGTTACAGCGCAGAGAATTTCTGGTTAGCTTCATAGCTTCAAAGTGCCATGTTACAAATGTTGGCAACTGGGAAAAATTAAAACCTCAAAAGAGTTCAAGGCTCCAGGAAGTAATCGTTTCGCTATGAAATAAAGCACAGAACAAGCAGGTAGTTTTTACCAGGCTACTGCGGTACAGCACCTTTCAATAAACCTTTCTTAACGCTGGAGTTTGCCTGAATTTGGTACTTTTCAACGACACAAATCATGACAAGTAGAGATATTCCCACAATCAGAAACTTTCATCACAGAAAATAACTTCTGCCCACTGGTTTCCTGTCTATCATATTTCCTGCAGAAGCTTTATGTTTTTGGATGTTTTTTCTTCACCCTAATACGTGTCCAATGAACTGCCACCAACCTGCTGCTAACAGTAATCAAGCTCTGCACTGGTGGCAGCAGAGGTCTGTAGAGGAGCTTAATGGACATCCGAAAATCTACATCAGTGGAGCTCAGCCTCTCATTTTTAAGCTCTGGTTTATCTGTTCTCCTTCAATGACAAAATTCTCACACTGCAAAACCACCAAGTATTTTTAGTCCAGTTTCTATTGCAAACATTTTAGTACACTTGAAATAAGACAAGTAACCACTTAGCAGGATGTGGGAGCTTGTTTTAGGTAATAATTCCTTAATATTGATTTAAAGAGGTACCAGTTCCACTGACAGATTATGAACAAGACTTTTTCCCATATTTGACCAAAGATACTTGATAAAATTTTGTGCTTTTGCAGTGTATCAGCAGTTTCCTGCATGTGAGGCCATTTTGATGCCAAGTGATGATTGGCAGCACACTTTCTTTTTAGATATCTATCGCCAACACAGGAAGAGCAACACTTCAAACACTCTGACCCTCTGCTATAGCAACCGGCTGGCTAAATAAAGTGATTTCGCCTGCACTGGTAATATTATCTTATCATTTTGTGTCTTGATATAATCAGCAGTGCAAAGTCTCCAACACACAACATTTGAATCGTGTTTTGGTCGTAATGAGCATATTTCTCATTGTAAGGACTGACATCATTTATTGGTCAAGACTTTGATAACACTAGTCCTGGTTCTAAATTTTATTCTCCTTTACATGAATATGTGTGGCTTCATGTTTGTTTGTCGTTAACTCACCAACCACCATAATGTTGAACTCAAAGCCAGCCTTCATGGTCTTGCGCCTCATTTGGTCCAGAACCGCCTCGATGCCCACGTAACCAAACAGGTCGGTGCCTCGGATGAAGCCGGTCTGGGAGCCGGGGGCGGACTGGCGAAGCTCCAGCTGCACCTCGGCCTCCAGCTCAGACTCTTTCTTGGTCTCTTCGATTCCCATTCCCTTTTCCTTCCCGATCTCCTCTGGCTCTGCATGCTCCTCCTCACGCTGACCCTTTTCTGACCTGGAGGTCTGCATGTTTTGGTGTTCGTGGTTCTTGCCTTCATCCGCTTGCTCGTCTCCCATGATGACGCTCTCCTTATCCACTCTCTCCTCCATCATGCTCGGCGGGGCTGTCAGCAACTTTCCTGCGGGTTCTGAGAACATGGAACACAGAACATGAATTAGATTTTCTGATGCAATAAACTCAAGAACAAGATTGACCGTATGAAGGAGAAATGAGAAAAATGGTGTGTGGTGATAGAATTGTTGAGATTGCTTTCTGACAGAGGATTTCAGGATATCTACATGTGGAGATGAGAGTACTGACAAACTTTGGTGCGACATTCTACATTCTATAATAGATCTGCCAATTGATTATCAAAACTAATTAGAAACCAATGTGACTTGATAGGGTAGGCAGACATGTTGAGGCCATGGGTAAACTATGATATGTAAGAAAAATTCAAAAGCCCATGAACGTCTGGCATTGAGTAGTTTTCCATCCATCCATAATCAGGTCAAAAGGATAACAGGTCCATGGGGGAAACAAAGGTACCCCCAGCCTAATTCTGAATGATCCTACATTGTTCTCAATGTATCAGACATGATATTTAGTTCTTCCAGCAAGATCTGGGTCTGAAACCCTAAAGGGAGGTGATCAGGAGGCATGCTGACTGCCTCAACTGAATCCTTTCAACTCAATGGCTCCACTTCAAGATAACCCAACACGGTGGAGCTGCTCACCCTTATCTGTGCCATCAGATCAGAGCAGCACCACATTGCTGGAGGAAAAGTCTCAATCCATCTATCCTATCATCAACAACACACCAAGAAACTCAAATTGCTCCGCTTGAGGAAGAGTCCAACCCACAACCCTGATGGAGAAGTCCATCTCAGTGCACACTGAGATTCTGTCCCACGAACACAACAGTTCTACTGAGGAACAATATGACTCTGTCCTGAGAATGAATTTACAGCTCTTACCTTTGGCATATATGGATTGGACAGCCTTTAAAAGCCATTCTGACTGCCAGTTGCTAGGTGGTTGACTCTGTAGCTAGGTGTGGTTTATTGTGTTGTTAGGTTTGGTTGACCCTTTTGGTAGGTGTGATTCACCCTATTGCTTTTAGGGTGAAGTGTGTCACGACTGATCTGGTCCAGTCGGTAGAACGTCGGACCGCTTCGATCTAAACTCAGGCATATTCAACATTGTTTTGGCCTGTGGGGTTTTCCCTGACAGTGAGCGAGAACGCAGCCTGTTGAATGTGACAGGTAGCCAATCAGACAGCGCAGTGATGTAAGCACGAAGGGGAATCCGTAATCCCAAACATCGTGCAACTGAGAGCCGGTCCAGTGCTTAATGCAGCAAATAGAGTAGCTGCTCACACAATCATTTATCCAAAGCCTTTACATTTTGTTACGTCTTTTATTGCTTAAAATGAGTCCACAGACTATCACTGTTTCTACATCGTTTGTTTATTCTAAATTCACGTATGGTATGTTGGGGATTTTACGGGATTTTCTTCTGGAATCAGGCTGTTCGTGACTGGAGTCGGTTCGTGTGTTGCTCCTGCCTTGTGGCTGGACACCAGAACCGACCGAACCTCTTAACATCATCAGCTCTGTGGTCACAGAGGTTTGGAAATCAGCCGACAATTCTTAAATCATGCCATGTGAACCAGACTTAAGACTCACAAGCTCTACTCTTCTAGTCTCGACCACCGCCCTAACGCTCCCTGACTCTGGTCGCTATGGTAACGTTTACACGTCCCTTCAGAATTCATTTGTGATTTACGGTGTTAATGATATTTCACGGGGCTGCACAGTGGCGCAGTTGGTAGAGCTGTTGCCTTGCAGCAAGAAGGTTCTGGGTTCGATTCCCGGCCCGGG
>CAEGAE010075378.1:0-13351 GCA_903067095.1 Girardinus metallicus
TATATATATATATGTATATGTGATTTTTATAGTAACTGAAGGTAACATAATTACTTGATTGTGCTATAAAAAGGCACTATGCACCTAGAAAATATATAATACGGCCCCTTTGTATGAGATTTCTTAATTATTTATTGGTGAGAACTGTTTTAAGGTGCATTTATGAATTAGACCAAGTGGACCTTCACTGTTCCTTTGGTGACATAAATCAGTAACGCTTCATAAAAATGGAAGAATTTAACTTATTTAAACTTCTGCAGGATAAAATGCTCACTTTGGCAGCATTTTCCATCCAAAATACAACTTACGACACAAAAAGCGTCAGGTTTTTTTTGTTTTCTTTTTCTAGTTGTTTCCTACAAGTGAGAAGGTGTGATGTGTTTGCGCAGGGCTTCCAGGTTTTGGTGGAAACGGAATGGCTGGACTTTGGCCATAAGTTTGCAGACCGCTGTGGTCACGGGGAGAACTCTGAGGACCTGAACGAGCGCTGCCCCGTCTTCCTGCAGTGGCTGGACTGTGTTCATCAGCTGCAGAGACAGTTCCCATGCTCCTTCGAGTTCAACGAGGCCTTCCTGGTACGAGCTCCTCTGCTAGTCCAAATTGTTTCCACCACTTCTAATTGTCTTCCTGTCTAGAAGTGAGGATGGTTTTCCTCTTATCACCACACATCTCAGCTCCCCTCAGGGAGTGTTAATAACACTAAGAGAACTTCTTTTGATCTGTACATTTGCGATGGGTTGTTTACAAGCCTGTGCATGTCAGCATGCGTGTATGTCTATGTGTATGTGTGTGTGTACGTGCAGGTGAAGCTGGTGCAGCACACCTACTCCTGTCTGTTCGGCACCTTCCTGTGCAACAGCGGCAAGGAGAGGGAGGACCGGCACGTTCAGGAGAGAACCTGCTCCGTGTGGTCGCTGCTGCGGCCAGCCAACCGCACGCTGAGGAACATGCTGTACTCCTCCCACTCTGAAACCGTACGTCTCACCCACTCATCTCCTCCAGGGGGCCGGGGCTGGGGCCTCGGCGCCCTGCGTGTTTTCACCCTGCATCTCTAGAGGCCTCTTTCAGCCCGTTTCACTCACAGGAACGTTGATTAAAGCCCGACAAGACGAGGCATGAGAAACGTCTAAATGTGGAGTCCGTAAACAGACAGGATGAAACCATAGTCTTGACTTTCACAACGTTCTAGATTTATCGCTAACGTTTTGCTTTCAAACTTGATTTAAAGTCTGTTTTTCAGCCTTCCAACTGTTGCATTGTTGTGGTTGCTGTTATTATAGTCAGTGAAATTCCCCCTTTAGCAAATTTAAAAACAATATTCTGACAACGCAGATGTTCTTGTCACATCTTGTTCAGACTTCCATCTAAATGCTCCCACGCGCTCAGGCTTACTGTCCGCTCATAGTTGAGATTTCATAGTCAGTCGTGACGGATTCTTTCATATCGTACAATCCAAATGGGTACCAGTAAGATTGAAGAGCTTTTTGGGTACCTAGCCCCATTTCTTCTCCTTCATGGCTAAAGTTTATATTTATGGCCCAGACCTGACCCAACATTCTTACTGGGTCAGATCAGAATTATTTGCTTAATTGTCGGGTCAGGCTTGTGTGACGCGTTTAATGAGCCTGCAATACACAGAGAAAACCGAACGAAAATGCATGATGTAAACCTAATTATTATAGTGTTGATAGTTGAACCTGTTGAGGAAATGAAGTAAGTAAGTAGGTTGCAGAAGTGAATCAGACTGTAACAAGTGCAGCTCACTGCCTGCATGCGCTGCATGGAGCAGCAGCAGAGATGGGATCTGTTCAGTCACACATCCCAGATGTGCGATTTACTCTGCGGTTACAACAAGTGACAAGATGGAGCTGGAAGAGGTTAAACTAAAGCTAAACATGGGAGAAGTTACACTTCTCACTTAAATGGTGGTCTAAAAACAAAAGCAGTAAAATCGGAATTAAAAGAATATGTCAAGTTTACTTTGGGTTCAGGCCTCTAATTGACACAACGCCTTGGGTTGGTCGGATTTTTCAGGCCTGATCTAAACTCTAAGCAGGGCAGCCGTCACACACCTATCAGTGTAGCTCAAAGAGCAGCAGTTGCTCTTTGAGCTACACTGGTTACGCTGACTCAACATTTTCAGCTCAGTGTCGCATACAAAACAGTTTCCCACCAAGTAATTTACTATGCGACAACGCATACTTGGGTGTAAAAATCGACCTTTTGTGGACCTCAGCTGAGTGAGGTACGCCTGAGTATGCTGGGACTTTTGAGACTTCTACTTATATATCCCAGTGATCCCATTTGGTGGGTGGGTTTGTTCTGCTCGCAGGTTCTCCACCCAGTTTGTCATGTGCGGAACCTCATGCTGTGGACCGCAGTTTACCTGCCCAGCTCCTCCCCCACCACCCCGTCTGACGACTCCTGTGCTCCCTACCCTGTGCCCGGTGCCAACCCGGAGGATGCGCCCCTGGGCAGGTGAGCCTGGCGCGTTGGCACCCGACCCCCCCACTTCCTGCTTCATGTAAGATAAACACAAACCGAGGACTCCCAACAGCCAGAGGGTCCCGGCTTAACAACCCTTCTGCTTCTTGACGTTGCTTTTACCAGACCTCACAGCAGCTTTATGTCACCCAGCAGTCATGCAGTGCCTTGCAAAGGTTCCTCTGAAACTGCATTTAAAATGTTGCAGTTTTTTGTTTTGTTTTGAAACCGATACTTGGAAATCATTTATTATACAGGGTTTCCCCTAGAAAACCTGCTAAGCCTGATGGTAGGTGGGCTAGATCAGACCACCAGCAGCTCACTGTGTTAAAAAATGTGAAAAGTTGACAGGAAATTGGACTAGTTAGTGATGTGTTATTGGAAGACGTTATAATAGAACGGCAACTAAAGATTCTTAAAACAGGCAAACATAAAAGCATTTCGTTACAACAAACTTCAGTTTATTTGCACCTGGATGAAGTAATCAGTCCGATGGGTCTTAAAACAAGCTACGTAATGCTGGTCACATTTAAAAGTAAAATAAATTAGAAGAAATATTACCTAAAATGGGCAACAATGGGTATTTGTATGCTTAGCTAAAATATTCCTGGTACAAATTCCAGGGTTTATTGGATGAGGTTTTCTTGTGTTTTCCTAAATCCACCTGTTCAGGTTAGTAATGTTTCGCTTTGCTGATTGTGATTGATTGTTAATCCAAGTGAACGCAAGGAATACTCTGAATGAAAAAGAGCTGTCTGTGATTGGCTGATGGTGTGGTTTGTTTACAATAACTTTGACAAGTTGCAAGACATGAACAACGATATTTATTGTTTTAATCAGTTATTTAAGCAGCTCAGCTGTCGGATTGATGCAAAGTGCTGCTCTACTCATTCAGCTTCCAGGTGTTTCAGGAACATTTGATCATGGAACGTCTATAGAAACGTGAACTGTGGACGCTCACATTAGCGTTGGGGACGTCTGTGCTACTGCTACAGGTTTAGCATTAAGATCCTATTGTAGACTTGAATAGATTGATGGGCTAACTCCTTTTAACAAAACTTTAACACATTAATAGTCTTTCCCTTCATCCAATCAGATAGGTGTTTTGTTTTTTTTTATTTTTTTGAAGCAAAATGACCCCTCCAGGGGGCCAAGAGAAGCAGCTTCGTCATCCATCACTGTTTGTGGATGTTCCTTGTGCATCAGATTTACAGGTGTACCAGAAATGCATGATTATAAAGGTTCCATCAGGAACCTTTATATGTGGAAAAAGGGGATTAATTGATGTAGATTAAATTTATTAAATAAATTCAAATCTATTTAATAAAAAGTCCTGTCCCTAGTTAAGATATTTATAAATATTTCTGCAAGGCACTAATGGTCTTAATGATATATTAAGACCATTTTGGGCTGCAAGAGTATTTAAAAAGCTACAGCCTGTGTTCCTATTATAATTTTTTGCCCTTTTCATGTGTGGTGAAGCTGATTGGTTAACACAAATAAAAAAACTAAATGATTGTAAATCTTAGCCAGAAGTGCTGAGACAGTTTAATTGTGTTTTCACCGCTGAATTGTTTTTCTTATTTCCTGTTTAGACGAACAAAAACTCGCTCTTTTGACAACCTCCCCAGTGCGTGTGAGCTGGGAAGCGCGCTGGCTCCCAACCGGCGCTCCAGTGACCCGAGCCTCAACGAGAAGTGGCAGGACCACCGGCGCTCTCTGGAGCTCAACATGGCGGTGGGCCCTGAGGGAGGGGGCATTCAGGAGCCGCAGGCCGGCGGAGAGGGGCCGTGTACGGACGGACAGCAGTCGGAGCTGGGCGACGACCAGCAGCTCCGCGAATCCAAGGCCGCGCTCCGAAAGGACGCCCCGGTCAGCCCAGAGGGGGGAACGGAGGAGGCGGAGCTCTCTGTGGTGGTCGGCATGGCTGAGGGGCAAATGGAGAACATCCTACAGGAAGCCACGCAGGAAACAGGAGCGGATTTACAGGGGCAGAGACCTGCTGCTGCTGCTGCTGCTGCTGCTGCTGCTCACACAGAAGTGAAGAAGGAAGTTGAAAGTGAGGGGGAAACTCCAACGACGGAGACACAGAGAGAAATAGTTACAAACGGTCACCATCCTGACAACGGTGAGATGGAGGCTGAGGACGATGGGGATTCTCCTCCTCTGCCTTCACAGGAGGAACAGGAACTCCATCGGCAGCCGAATGACCAAACTCAAACACCAGAGGGCGCTGTGGAGCAGAGCATCAACTGCTCTGCTGTTGGAGAAGAGTCTAGCTCAGGAGAGCAGCCGCTGTCTGAATCCCATAGAACCGTTATTAACGGCTTTGTGGGCGGGTCATCAGAGGAGCAGGACGTAGACGAGACCGGTCCCGCCTCAGAACCCGAGCACGCCGTCTCAGAATCGGACGAGCCGCTGGACAAGAGGGCGTCCCTGATGGAGAGCTCCACAGAGACTTTAACCGAAGAAGCCTGCAGCAAGCTGGAGCTTCTTCCTGGACAGCCAAGTGTTTTACCCAACCGTCAGCCGCACTGCGACGGCAAGAGCCAACACCCAGGCTTCAGGAAGGACAGGGAGGCGGCCGAGTCCGGCTTTAGCAGAACTTTAAACGGGGGCAGCAAGCATGCCTTGGTCAGTGCCTTTCAGTCTGCCACTGCTGAGCTAAGCAGGGAAGGGCTTTACAACGGAGACTGCTCCGACGGAGACACCAGCGTAGGACCGCACTGGGTCAAAGGGAACGGGGAGCGGGCCCCGCTCAGCCGACAGGTGTCTCTGGCCAGCTGCAACTCCCTTGTCCTCCATCCACGTGGCGTCTGCCTGCAGCACCGCTGCTGCCACGCCGCTCCCAGCCGGACCGCCGTCAGCCCGGAGCAGCCGACCCGCAGCCATCTGGACGACGACGGACTTACGTTGCACACGGACGCCATCCAGCAGAGGCTGAGGCAGATCGAGGCCGGGCACCAGATGGAGGTGGAGACGCTGAAGAAGCAGGTGCAGGAGCTGTGGAGCCGCCTGGAGAACCAGCAACACGCCGGATCGCACCGGATCAACGGAGATGTGGGTGACGAAGTGGTGAGACGCCGCTCTGCCTTTTAGTCTTTAGAGAAAAATGGAACTTTCCATGCCGTTTCCATTAAAAGTGTGCACAAATCTTTGTCTACATTTACCAGTGTCAAAAAGCCAAAACTGTGTAATTGCAGTGTTTCCATTAAGAAAAGACTTTAAAATCACACATGAATAAGCTAATTTACAGGATAAGTCATTAAAAATGATGGCAGCCACAGATGTAAACAGTTACATGATATATATTCATAATTCAGCCGTGGTGTCAGCCCTCGTCATCATCGGAGAAACGTCGGCGTCTTATTCAGGCGTTGGTGAATGCGCAGCTTCGTATGCAGCATTTGATGAAGCTGTAGTTGGCGATTTTACAGAAGAGTTATGGATTCCTCACTTTAGAGTGATGCACAACTTCTTATGAGCTGCGTGAAGCTGCGACGGCCCTGGTGGAGCCAGCTGCACGTTGTTCGAAAAAATAAAAAACAAAGACAAACCATCTTTCTCCTACCACTTTCTGTTGTCGTCTCTGACGATTTCGCCAGTCGACTCATCCAGCTGTTGGTCACGTGATTTGTGTGATGCAAAAAGTGTTTCCATTGCAACTCTGTGAAATGCATCTATTTGGATACGGCTACAAAACCACCTCATCCCAGCTCAAAAGCTTCTTACAAAAACAGTTTTTGTTTTCTTTTTCTTTAGAAATTGGGGTGTTTTTATTGAGCAAATGTATTTCTGTAATTTGAATTTCCACAGTTTCACGGTGGATGTAAACTCGGCTCCCGTCTCTTTCTGTGCAGACCTCAATGACCGACTCGGAGTACAACCTGGACCCAAACTGCTTGTCCCGCTGCAGCACGGAGCTCTTCTCAGAGGCCAGCTGGGAGCAGGTGGACAAGCAGGACACGGAGGTGAGCAAGAACCACTCCGTCACCATGGCGACCATCCAGAACTCCTCCGTAGACAGGAGCGGTGAACGGCTCCGTGTGCTTGCTGCAGGTCACTCGCTGGTACCCTGATCACCTGGCTGCCCAGTGCTACGGCTGCGAGAGCCGCTTCTGGTTGGCCACCAGGAAGCATCACTGCAGGTGAGCTGGACTCCCGCTGACCGCTTCACCTCCAACCAATCAGCACTGCCGGGATACCAGTGATGTCAAATAATAACATCCCGTGAAATTCTCCTGTGTTTGTTGAGCTTTTGGTCGTTGCTATAGAAACACTTTGACTGAAATTTAACAAAATGCCACGGTCAGGACATTCGTGTTAAATGTTATATTTAGTTGTTTCTTCCACTTCAGTGTGTTTCGTTGTGACTGTGTGTGACAGGCCGTCACAAAGCAGCGCTTGGTTGTGAAGTGGAAGGAAAAATAATGCGAGATGCTAAAAGTTTGTGAAACTAATAATCAGGGATGTTCTTTACATCGGCCGATATTAGTCATCCACACAGATGTTTCTATTTATATCGGTCATTTTTTTTAAATGCCAATATAAAAATGGTCCAATGAATAAAACCGAGATTTGATTCCGTCTTGCCGCCGTTTGGTTCTGGACGGGATGAGGACGAGGTTGGTCATGCAGTGATGCAGCACAGGATTGTGGGTATTTACCTGAAGCAGAGACGTAATGGTGAAGTCAGCTGTGTTTTTATTATTTTTTTTTGTCCAAGATGTCAACAGGCATATATACTATATCTGTAAATATTGGATATCGGTATTGGCTCAGACTTTCTGACGGATGCGTCCCCAGCAGGGGGACTTACCCCTTTGCTGTATTTAAAGCTAAAATAGTTTCATAAAAAAGCTGTCCTGCTCTGTTTGTTTCACTTCACCGATTCACTACTTTCCCTTGATCTGTCGCATAAAATCCCCTAAAAATTCACTTGGTTGTCAAGGTTCAAAAAGTAAAACTGCTGATCCAAGAATTTCCTCTAATGACTGAAGACAGATGTTATCTGTAGCTTCATCAGAGCGTCTTGTTGTACAACTTTTGGTTTCCTTTGTCGGCGCTAAGTAGTACATTGCCATGGTGACTGGTTGTTGGATTGAGCTAAAGTGTTTTGGAGAGGCATGATGCCCTCGTATTCAGAACGATGTTGTGGATTGAAGCGCTGCCGTTTGATTTCGTGTGAGATATTTAGGAAGTCTTGTCTTTTGGGGGGTTTTTTAGATAAAGAACCGTGTTTGACCAGGATGTTGATTCAGAAACGGCTGGTTGTCGTCGCTCCTCCTAACCTAAGCGCTGAGCAGGAAGTGTGTTGTTGCTGTGCTCATGTTCTCTGCGCTGCTCCAGCAGCTCTTACCCATCGTCTGCCCCTCTTCCTCCTCTACAGTGGCAGAGAGGCAGTCCAGGAGGTCTGGTGAGATCCCGCCCAACCCTCCCACCGCTGCACCCTGCTCCTCCTAATCCTAATCCAAGCCCCTCCCCCCCCTCACACCACCTGTCCTCACCTGCTCCGTTTTGGTTGATTATTTGTTTTAATGTTTTTTAAACTGATCAGTAGCTTCACGGGGACACGCTGATTTCTGACAGCAGAGTTTTCATCCTGCTGTACGGTTCCACAGTGTTTTGTTTTTAACTGGCTGTAAGTGAAAGCATGGCGCCGTGACCAGGCCAGCTGTGATTGGTCGAAGGCTGATTTTTTATTTATTTATTTATTTTTTTTTAAGTTCTTGAGAGAAATTGATTTGCTAACCAGAACAGAAGTGGACTGCCTCAGCCTCAACCCACCATAGCGGCACATCAGCATCCAGTTGCCCCGGCAGCATGCTGCCCCCCTCCCCTCACATCCCACCCCCTCCAGCTCCACAGCATGGCACCCAGAGCTGCTGCCATCACTTGGCTGAAAAAAACCGGAGATCAAGAAGTTTCTTTTTTTTTTGTTTGTTTTACTGCGGTTCAGTTCGGTTCAGGAAGCAGTGCACCACAGTGTGTGTAGGCGTGTGTGTGGGGGTGTGTGTGTGTGTGTGTGCGTGCATGGCCTGACATCTGAATGTGAGCATGGGGATCTGAGTGTTGGCGTCTGTCTCGCTTACTGGCCGCTCTCCAGTTCTCATAAATGTTTCTCTTGTCAAATACTGATTCTGGTTTTTTTCTATTTCAGAACTAGAATACAAGTATTTATTAAAAAAAAAATAGATTTTGCTTTAATTGTATTACTGAGTAATAATTGTTTATAGTTGGAGCAAAGGTAATGTTGCTCTGTGAAACAAATTTACTATTAGAAAACAAAGTAAAACTGCCTGAGCAGATATTTTAAGGGGCTTTTTCAGCCATTTAAATGAGTAATTAGTCCAACTAATGCAGCTAGCAATACAAAATCAACAGTCTGCAGCTAATGATTATTTTTAGTAGTCATTTATTCTAACCATTAATCGATTTTAAAAAATCGCCACAATCTGACTTTTTTTTTTTTTTTGCCATATTTTCAATATATTGAATCCTTTTTAAAATAAGAAAATCATGATTTTATTCCTCAAAATGCAACAATCTAGCATTCCTTTAGCTATACTTTAGCAAAGTGCATCTGAAGCTAAGAACTACTTCTAGCATCAACATGCTGCTTATCCACATGAGGTACAACAAATATACAAAGTTAATTTTTTTTTATGAAAATGTATATAAATATATTAGTTTGTGTTCTTCTTTCTGCAAATGACCCTTTTTGAATCGATGTCCTCCAGCTAATGATGAATGAATTAGTCAATTATTTGACAATTATTTCAATAATCGATTAATCGTTTCGGCCGTAGTCTTGTGTGTTCTCTCTATAGAATGTGTGTCCTTACTGTTACCATGGTTTCCAACGTTCCCAAATTCTGCGTGTTCCATGAAAGACAGAAGCTCAAAAGGCTGAAACTGGCCTTAAAACTCATTTTAGTTAAAACTCAGTTTACAGTGAAAAGTTTTATTACGGTGCGTTTACTGATCAGAAAACAAAGCCGAACCTTGTGAGTTTCTGATCCTGGCTGTGCAGCAGGAAATGATCCGATTCCTCTGTCCGTCTCCGTCTTTATCTGAGCCGATAGTTCAGCCGTTCCTCTGCTTCGTGTTAGAACATGTAGCGATGTTTCACAGTGATGTTCCTGTGTGTTTTGTGCCCCTGCCTGTTTCACCGTGTGCTGCAGGTCCAAACGAACAATAACATGAGCTGCTGATCGTTCAGACCCACCCTGCATGGTGTAGCCTCAGAAATGCCTGCTAGCTGAGGACGTGATCGCCCTCTGTCTCCCTCTGCAGGAACTGCGGCAACGTGTTCTGCGCCAGCTGTTGCGACCAAAAGATCCCCGTGCCAAGCCAGCAGCTGTTCGAGCCGTGCCGCGTGTGTAAGAACTGCTACAGCAGCCTCCAGCTCAACTCCGCTCCTCTCGACCTCGAGCTCGAGAAGCCCATCGCGGCGAGCTCCAACTGACGGAGCACAGAGGAGCCGGGCCGGGTCGGGCCGGGCCGCCAGCCGCCGACACAAACGCACCGCAGAGGAGCACAGGAAGCCACGCAGAATGTCCCGTTGGGGTGTGTGGGGGTGTGTGTTGCCCATCTGGAGTTTAAAGTGTATATTTTTAGGATGACATGCTGGCTACGCAACAAGAACTCTGAATGTTGGTGTCTGGAAGGGTGTGTGTGTGGGGGGTGTGTGTGTGTGTGGCAGTGAGGAAACTGCACTTCAAGGAGCGAGAATGGACTTCCAGGTGCCGAGAGAAGCAAGTCTCGGTGCGGAGCTCCGTACAGCCGACAGCTCCAGCACCTCGCCGCCACCCAGAGCTTCTGCAGACGTCACTTCTTACACTGAGCTGAAGCTTTTCCTCTGGACCGAGAAACAAAACACACCAACAAGTGGAAAGAGAATCTCCCTGCATCAGAAATCTTCACACAAATGGTGTAAAGAAATCACTGGCACCATTCAGGCTCCACTGTTTTGTTTTTTTCCTGGTTTGCACATTTTTCCGTCTAATCGGTTCTTTTGTTCCAAGTGAAATCTCAGATTTGAAGGCTTCTCAAAGAGCATTAAACCAAACTACATTGGTCTGGTTTCTACTGAAATGTCTTACATGTGAAAACTAACTTACAGGTAACTTCCCAGTCCTTATCAGATTATTTTACTTATAACAAACATATTTAATCTGCCAGTGAAACTTTTCATATTAAGGAATTAAAAGTCCCTACGTCTTGTAGGCTAATTTCTGTCTTGTTTCAAATGTACGAAGATATTTGCAGTAGAAACTAAACCAAAAATACTTAAGAGTTTGTGTTTTTGCAGCGCAAAGCTCTGAAACAGCAGGACTGAACCTTCAGCTCCCAGCATGTGGTCACTCTGCTGGTGGAAATCCGGTTGGGAAGCGTTTGGGTGCTGCAGAAGCGATTCCTGCTGTTCTGGGAGACCAGCAGCAGGAGAAAGGGCTCTTTGTGAGATCAGACAGCAAAGCTGCTCTGCGGCACATCCTGTTCAATGACCTCCTTATGCACACACACACACACACACACACATACACTGACGCACTCTTTTTCTTTTTGTAAAATAGATGAATGAAATAATATATTCAGATACCTATATAGCATTTGAGAAAACTGTATAGAATTCTTGAATAGTGGCTCATTTAATTAGTCACATTTCTTTTTCTATTTCTTTGTTCTCTTTTGTTAAAATTGCACAAAAATACCTATATTTTGCATCCTGTCAGAAAAGGAACAGGGATTTTTTTTTAAATAGAGAAACAGGATGTCCTGTTTTGATGCTGCAGTGGTTTTCTCCTTTAAATGCGATTTATTATTTGGAGGTTATTTATTAAAGAGTTGTTGTTAAATTGCTGTTAGGAATCCAGATAATTCAATTGCTGCAGGATAATCAGGGGGGTGAGAGATGGTTCTGAACTGATTCTGACAGGCTCGTCCTTTTCGGATTGGCTGCGTTGTTTAATCTGTCGATGGGGTCCTGTGACGGAGCGGAGGGGCTCCATCTTGAATGAAACGTCCGGTGGATTAGCAGTAGTCGGCGTCATCTATTCACTGAGAAAACAGAGGTCCAAAACGAACAGCCTGAACCCAAAATCAAAGCATCTCATCTTGACTTCGACTTACGGCTCCATTCAAACCATCTCCACACACTACCTCTACTTTGTAATTGTTCATACACACACTTCTAGATGCTCGGTGACTTTTGTCATCAACAAAGGCCTTGGTTTTTGTCATTGTTCAATACATTTTCTCCTGTTTTGCAGATTTTTAAAAATAAAAAAAGGTACAGACCTGGAAGAATAGATTAGCATCCCACTGATCGTCTTTTTGTTGTTGTTTAGACAATAGGGCTGGGCGAGAAATAGATTTTTGTTTTGTTTTTAAAGATTAAATTTATGGAAAATCAAGATTTTTTTTTTTCACCAATGCACTCCTTGGGTTTCCGTAGGTCAGAGTGATGTCATGGTGTTTCACAAGCGTGTTTTACAGCTTTTATGAATTCAGGTCAACTTTACCACAGAAAGGCGCCAGACTACGACTTTTATTTATCCGTTTTTTAATTGCAGAAATAAAGTCATAGTATTACAAGAATACAGTCGAGAATAGGGTCGTAAAATTGGGAGAATATAGTAATTTTATAACTCTCCCAAAAAATAATAAAAACTTAAAATGCGGAATGTTGAGCAGGTGAAGTTCTACTTTAATGTTGGTTTTCCAGTAAGGAAACGACAGCAGGACTTTGAAACGATTGAGTTTATTTAGAAGAACCACACACGGATCTTTAACTTTTTTTCCTCTATGACGACCCCCCCCCTCCCCCCCTCGCAATTGAAACACGTTATTTTGGTTAAAGAAAAAAAGGAGTCGCTTTTATTTCGCTAATGTTATGACTCTATTCTTGTAATTAAAAATGATCGTAGCCTGATACTTATACTCCGTCGTACATCTCACAGAAGGTCTGATTGAAATAAAAGCCACGTTTTTGAAAATACTTGTACTTGTATTTTCTTTGTAAGACCAGAAAGCGAGACAGTAAAATCAGTGCAAAAAGGAACTTGGTATGAAAATAAAAATCTGATATTTTATTTCCAAGTCATATCGCCCAGCCCTGGTTAGGTGCAGAGGCAGCATGTTTATCAGCTGAAGTGCACAAATGTATCTGATCTAAGAGTGTGTGGGTCCTGAACGCCTCGTGGTGCGTTTGCGTGTGTAAATGAGTGGCGCGTGCAGTGGACCTGCTGCTAACAGCGCGTTAGCTTTCCTGCTGCCCTCGGGTGCTGCATGTGCTTTAATTGAACTGTGTGTACGCCCGTTAGCGGAGGACTCTTTTAATTTTAACATGTTTGAGATAATCTGTCATTCTCATTCCAAACTATTTTGTTTATCACTATACAACATGCTTTTTCTTTTTTAAAAGCAATTGGTCTAAGGAACAAAACGAAATGAAATGTATTTTCTGGCTTTAAGAGGCCTTTGTGAGGCTAAAGCTCTTTAATCTTCCCTCACACCATCAGCAGCATCCGATTTCCTCCCCGCTGCAGGCGTAACGAGCCGCCATCGTATCTTAAACAATCCATGAATGTGAAATGTCTATATTGATGAATATTGCACGACATGAAGTAGACACTGCCACAGATCAGACTGAACGAGCGCTGTGCTTCTCAGTATTGAAGGGAGCATGGTGAGAGCTGGTGCTATGTGTGTAGGAGTGTCGCTCAACACACTTGTTGCTGTACCCCCCCCCCCCCCCCCCCCCCCCCCCCCCCCCCCCCCCCCCCCACCCCCTCTTCTCCCCCCCCCCTCCCCCTTCACTCTCCTTCCCCCCAACCCGGCCCCCCCCCGGGCCTCCCGGCCACCT
>CAEGAE010075387.1:0-18746 GCA_903067095.1 Girardinus metallicus
GGTAAGGTGCAGCTCTGTCTGAAAACACACGTCACTGTGGGATCTGCAGGACGAGATCAAAGGAAACCAGATATTTATTTACGTATATACAACTGTTGTATATTTGCATTCAAAAAGAGAAAATTTATGTTCGATTCCCGGTCCAGGTCTTTCTGCATGGAGTCTGCATGTTCTCCCTGGTGGTGGGTTCTCTCTGGGTTCCTCCCACAGTCCAAAGGTTAATCGGTCTCTAAATTCTCCCTAGGTGTGAGTGTGTGGGCGTGTGTAGGGGTGTGTATGTGTGTGTGTGCATGGTTATCTGTCTCTGTGTCGCCCTGCAACAGACTGGCGACCTGTCCAGGTGACCCCGCCTCTCACCTGGAACGTTAGCAGGAGACAGACCAGCACCTCCTGACCCCACTATGGGCCGGGTGTACAGAAAATGGATGGATGGATGAAAAGAACATTCGCAAGACATTTAAATATGTTATCATGTCTATGTAGCATGATAACATATTTGGTTCCACTTTCACTTTAGCACAGAACAAAGCTCTCCGTTCATTTGAACAGACAGTAACGGCCAAAGCATTCACCACAAAAACAAAGAACTGTGTTCGTCCTTCTCAGGTTTTAAAGACTAGATGACGTCTTTGTTCTTGAGGCGTAGTTTGGAAAACAAGTATCAGATTTTTTATGATGCTTGTTCTTGTCTAATGCCCCAAAAAATGCATTTCTTGCATTGCTCTTGCAAATTATTATTAATATGACATTATTTTTTAATAATCTCATAGAGGCATGAAAGGAACTGGTAACAGAATAACACAGATTATTGCTCAGGGTCACTTTAAATGAACTGAATTGACTATAAGAATGCGAAAACGAACTCTGGCTCCTGCCTCTTATCTCGTCGTTATCGAGCTCCCGTTTGAACGAAGCTGCCTTCACAAGTCTTAGTCTGTGGAATCATTTCAGTTTTATTAAAGCTCAGGTCTCATATACACATTTTATCTGTAAACTATGATTAGCTAAACAATTCCTAACTTTTTAAATATACACTTTAGTAAATTAAACTCAACCTCTTCCCACCAAATTCACATTTTTAGTGTCAATACATTGAGAGCAAAGTCAGATTGTTTGTGTAAATAAACTTGGCTGAATAATTATTACATACCTCAAACCTTAAATATAATATTTTCTATGTTCTTTGCTTGCTTTGTCCACCATTTAACAAACTAATCCTGTTATTGAGGAAATGATAAGATCAAACTGAAAATGCAGGAAATATTTGACTTACCTCCGTTTGTCTGAGGCCAAATTAATGTCTGGATCACCAAAAACAGAAACAACGAAATCTCAACCATAACACAACTGATTACAAAGACATGAATAGTAAAACATCCTGCCCATTATAAGTCCAGAGTAATGAATTTAATTTTCACTTCTGCGATACTGAGCACCTCCAGACTGGTCTGGCTGGTTTTTAAGCAAACTCCTGTCAGGGAACTGGGCGGTTCAGTGGAGCTGCAGTTTCAGCCACAGATAATCAGATATTACTGATCATCCTCACCGATCGGAACGGTAAGAAGCACCAGGAGCTCCAGCTGGTGGCCAAATGAAGCCTCATGAAATGAACCTTACGGTTCTTTAGCCGACGCTTCATTCGTTGCTCACTACCAACATCTGTGGTTCTATGTTTTAGGAAATCCTGCTGCAGCATCAAGAAGCTGCAGCTCAGCTTCATCACTGCTGATGATGTTTTAATAAAAACAAGATAAATTTAATTTCTCTCCGGTTGCTAAATAGACGACTCACAACCTGAAGTTTTGGTTGTTATTATCTGAAAGCAGGAAGATATTAATACTGTCAAGTAAATACTTGGATAAAGAAAAAGTCTTTAAAGAAATAAAAACTCTTTATTTATCTCAGGTATTTTGCCGTCATGCTGTTTAACATTGTTATCGTCACATATTTTCACATTGTCATTCAGCATAATTAGTTAAAAAGTGAAGAACAATATTATTTTACCAGCCGTCACTGTGCAGATCACAGGTGATAATCCAGTCACAGCATCAGGATTTTCTCTATAATCTGCTCAGTAATCTGGGGATTTCCTGGAAAGAAAAATGGTCAAATTTTAAATTAAACAACTTATTTATTATTATTATTATTATAAATAAAATTGGCTGCTGATAAATGCACATTTTCTTTAGCTCAGTTTAACAGTAAACTTTTGTTAATGTGCCTCGGAATAAAAACCCAGTAGAATAGTTTCATCTGGGTCAGACTGACAGATGAGACGCGTTCAGAACTGAATCAGAACCACCTGGTTCTGGTTCTTACTGAGTTTATGAAGCGTAGTGAACCCGCGGTGCTCCTGCTCCAGTCCTAACCTGCTGTTGCTTTCAGCTTCAAACTTTTTCCCGGTTCAGTTTTCAAGCGCGGCTGTTTCCGGGTTGTGGCGCCGGAGGGAGTCACGTGATGGCGTAGTGACGTCATCAGAACGTACAGAGTGTTTTCTATGAAATTGCGTATTGTATTTTTGATTACAAGTTTATTTATTTATTTATTCTCTTATTATTATTATTTTCCATACTTTAAGAGTTTATTTGAGTTAGAAATAATTGCTTAGTTATTTTTGTTATTGTTTTGCTGGTTTGGTCTCTTGTGGGCGGAGCCTGTGGCTTTAAAGCAGGGCTCTGCTCCACAGGGGGTCAGTCTGCGGTTAGACTCCTGAGAACTAACGCTGAAGTGATGGACTCTTGCATCTGATTTTAACCCGCCTTGGACGTCCTTTGTACATGTTCTGCACCTTTCTGACTTGTTCGCCTGAAGAAAAGCTTAATAAATTTCACTAAAGTGACCTCCGGCCTCGGCCAGTCATTTATGTTTGACCAAGTCATAGTAGAACCCCGTGGCCTTGCAGCTTTTCCTTTTCCGCTGGTTGTCAGCAACGTGGTCTTCAGGCCGGTGATTCGTTTACACACCGGCTGCTTCCTGATTCAAACATGTTTGAGGAAAACCGAGTTTCTCTCACTACCTGCAGACTCCAGCCTCCTCTCACATTTAGAGATTTGTTTTGGGTCCCTGGAGTCTGATGCAGACTTTGTCTAACTGGCATATTTGGTGGTAAAATTGGGCAGAAAATCATGTTTGTCTCCATGAAGTGAAAGCTGTGAACTGAAATTATTCACACCCAGCACAGGATTAGATTCATCACTTTCTGTCAACCAACAGGTTCATTTCTCATTGCAGATGGGAGAAGACTCAAAATATTACTTACAAAATTAATTTTTTTAAAATGACATGTTGGAAATGACTGATTCCCATTTCAATAATTAATGGAAAACATTAATAGAAATTGCAGAAACTATTTCTCACCAGCTTCCTGAATGTTTCTGATATGCTGCACAGAAAGTGTTTTGTTTTGCTCGCTAGAGGGCAGTGCAGAGCCAGGTACACGTTACCTGTCTGACAGCAGTCTGCTCAGTGTTTGATGGTTTTGGTGTGCACGTTTTATTTTTTAATTAACTAAAGAAATGTGAATTTATTTGTTACACCATTTCTCCCTTTTCATGACTGTAAAAATGTATTTAATGATCTTTATGGAGGTTGTTGAAGCAAGGACCTGCATTTACTTTATGTCATGTTAATTGTTGTTATACGTTATTTGGTACATGTGGAACAAAAGTATAAAATGATTCACACTAATCAAATGAGCTAAACAAAAATTATTTCTTTTGAGCAGTGAGAATATTGTTTTAATAATTTATAGCCGGAGCTGCCTTTGTTGTGAAGCCCAGTTTCGGTTGCTGCTCTGCATCATCCAGCAAAAACACATAGAAAACAGTTGGGTTTGTACAGAACCCGGGCATTAAGCTGCTCGGGATTTAAAAAGAGATTATATCAAATGATAAAATGACTTTATGAATAAAAATTTAAAATCTTCAGCATGCTTCAAATGATAGCATATGATTTCAAACTGAAACAGGAGAGAGAGAATATGCAAAAGAGATGCTTGTTATGGAAAAATGTATTCATTTGGAGACGAATGACATTCTGGACGGTTGTTTCAAAGGGACCCTTCATTTCTGTTTTATTTGTTTGAATGATTGGGGTTGTGTAGGAAGATTATCAGCAATCAGTATCTTACCTACAGGAAATGACTCTGAGCAATCTCAGTTTGAACAACAAACTCAAGCTATGCTGCGTTGTGCGAGCAGAGCAATAAAAATATTTAAAACAATCACATTGGTTTGATCAAACTTTAATAGACATGCATCGCTTATACCGTTAGCTGCTGAAGGCAGAGAATTGAAGGACGAGACATACTATGATAATTAAGCACCAAGTGAAGTTTGCGAATAATGGAAAGACAAACTGACAGATTTTTACTGTTAAAACAAAATGATACAGCAGACCTTGATTATAGCTGCTTGATGAAATCCATGAATCCACCCCCTCCGAAAAACCTTATAGCACCACATATACCTTAACAACCATTAATATCGGCAGTGGAAATCGTCTCGCTCCACAGAACATGCACAGTCTTCCTTATCTCCAGTCTGAGAACAACCAATCACAGTCAAGGAAAATAAACGGCACTCTTTGATTGGGCGCTTTGTAAACTTTAGCCAGTAATAAATATTTCCGTTTCCTAAGTTGGATGTTTTTTAATATGTCTTATCAAAAACTCTGCATATAGGCAGATTATTCATGAATAATTCTGAATCCACAAATATTGAACCATGAATAGGCAGAAAGGTCCACTGTAATCCAGCTCTTATGTTTTTATTGGTTTAAATAAGCATCTAAAGCAAAAATTATGGCAGTTTAAAGATTTGTGAAAGTGTTGCAGTGCAGAAATTAACCTGTTTTTTTTTATCTAGGTGAAAATCCTAAGAGAAGGAGAGTTTTCCACTAAGTAAGACACTGACAGCTCATAATCGCTCCACAGAATCCCACTCTATGAAATCTGAACTGTCCCACTGAGTTTAGCATCAAGAAAAATTAATACCTAAAAAAACATATTTGATTGTTTCCTTCACCACGGGAAAATTTTCCATGCAAAGACAATAATAAACAGACATTAATTCTTCATAATCCAGAGTCTGCAAATAAAGTTGATAGATTACAGGTTCAAACTGATCCTTTGTTTTCCTTCTGCAACAAAGGAAAACAGTAGTCATTTAACTTCTATCACAACTCAGGAGTCATTCAATCAATTTTTTAAAAAATTAAAAATTTCTACTAGGAAAATAAAATATAATCTAAAAAAGTTAAGCCTTTAAACTTATAGCCAGCCATGACAGAGAGAGAGATTCAGTTTTTCTGCTCTTCTTGAGATTGTTAGCTGTCAGTAGTCTTCAGGTTCTTCTCTACTGTTGCAAAAATAGAATAAAGAATTAGAAATGACCTACAGTGGTTTATAGATTATGGATAATCGTTTTAGAAATGCTCGAGTTTATGAACCACAGTTTTACGAAGTAAACTCAGCATTTGGGCACCTCCATGTTGAACTGAGGCTCGTTTCTGCAGAGAAGATGAAAGTACAAGTTCTTCCATTAAGCAGCAGCAGCAGATCAGAAGCTGCTTAATGCAGAAGTGTGCAACTTTTATGAAAATATTTTCTTAAACATTTGTTAAAGATGTCACCATGTTGGGACAAATGATCTGTGAAAAGATTGAGCCTCTCTCACAATGCTGGAGGAATTATTTAATAACTAGGATTAAATTTCAGTTAATTTGAATTTAATCTGTTTGTATGACTGGATTAAATCGACACCTTTCTGATTGTCGGGAATTAGTATCGTATAAACAGAACTGAAAACTGCCAGATCAAATTTGTCTGGCAAAATGTTTCAAACTTTCTAGTAAACCTGTTTGAAAACTGTGGCTCATAATAACCGGGATTATATTTGCAACAAAAGATTTATTTGTGAGGAACATGTTAACTCAAATGTTTTTTGAAGATTAAAATGAGATTAATGTCACCACAGAATAAAATTAAAAAGAGTAAAAATTATCCAAGCTACCTGCTACCTTATGGTTTTACGTTTAACCTCAAGAACAAGTGTGACCACAGCGATGAGCGCACCACCAACCACCACCAGTATGACGACTCGACGTCTGGATGAACTTTCTGCTGTGGCAGAAGGCAGGCTTGTCCCTGGAAGCAGTTTCACACAGAAAATGCGTCAATTAATGGAAAAAGTAAAACAAGTACAGCTTAAAAATTGAGGATGCTGTGAAAAGGCTCAGGATTTCCTTTGTGCCACTTTCAAGCCTTCAGTTTCTGTAAGTCTGTTGATTTTGGCCCACAGATGATACCCCAAACTGTCGCTGACTGTTGAAACTTCACTCTGGACTTCTAACTGGTTCCTGATCCTGATTTCCTCATGAAATGAAAATGCTACTTTCATCTGAAGAGAGGAGCAACAATCCAGTTCTGGTTCTCCTCGGTTCAGGATGTGTCGCATCCATCAATGTCAGTTATATTTATATCGCATTTTTAACAAAGAGCTGCACAGAAGTGCTTCACAATAAGAACAAAACATATTAACAATAAGGATGAAGGCATAAAACATGACTCAACAGAAAGCAAAACCACTTAAACAATCAAAACAAAGTGAATAAAAATGTCTAAGAATTTCTTAAAACAATCAGCGCTCTTAGCAAATGCATGATCACCTCTGCTGTTTAGCATAGAATCAGGGATTACAAGAAACATTTGATTATTTGACCTGAAGAGGTCGTGAGATAAAGCCATGACTAACCCAAACCCTCAGTCCACCTCCTGGGAACTTCTTTAACTAGTCAATCCTCTCAATGCTGCAGTTGGCCCTGCTGCACCTTTTCCTTACACGTTTTTCCTTCCACTTACTTTTCTATGTACATAAAAACTCAACCAGCTTCTTTTGCAACGACTATCTGTGGCTTCCCTCCTTGTGAACGAGGTTGATCATATTCTGGACGTCTGTCCAGTCAGCAGCATGGTTATGCAAAATGTTTAATGATTTTCTGACACTGAATTTTGGGTTTTCAGCATCTTCAAACCATAATCATCAGAATTACAAGAAATAGCGACTTGAAATGTTTCACTCTGTGGTGAGGAGTCGACATTGTAAAAATATTCAACTTTTACAATATTCTATCATTCCTGAAGATGTACCTATAGATATGATCCCTCCTTTTAGAATGGAGGTCAACTATGTTTAGCAACCAGGAAGTAAAAGTCAAATTCCATAAAAATCAAGATTTCTTTAAACCTACTTTGACCCCTAGAAGTTGCCGTCTTGTTGTTCGTTTGCGTTCTGACGGTGCAGCTGGAGATCAGATCAGTCTCATTGTCTGGAGCCGTCAGAGAGCTGCTGATGTCATAAAGCTTCTCCTCAGTCTGATGGACTGTGGTTCTGTCCTGCAGAGCCGTGTTGGATGGAGGCTCAGTGGACCAGGTGAGTTCAGGTTGAGGGTAGATCCCCTCTGAGCTGCAGGTGATCCTGTTTCCATCCTGATGGATTCTGACGTCAGAGACTGGAGCTGCAGACACAAAGATTGTTAGAAAATAACCGTTTCTGATTGACAGCTTTTGAAAAATAGTTTAATAAAAACATCAAACCTTCAACTTTTAGGCTGATAAATGCATCATGGGATCCTCTGGCGTTGCTGGTGTAACATTTGTACCTCCCCTCATCCTGAATCTTCACTCTCTTCAGCAGCAGGGAGGCGTTTCCACTGGAGATCTGATCCAGAAACAGTGATGTCCGGTTCTGGAAGTTCTGGTTCTGTTGTCCCACTTGGTCTTTGTTGTGATAGTAGGAGTGAATATGGGAGTTTTGTGGTATTGGGTGAATCCAGTGGATCAGTGAGTCAGAAGTGAACAGGAAGGAACAGGGCAAAATGCAGCTCTGACTGAAAATGCAGGTCACCTCAGTGTCTGCAGAGAGAACAGTTCAGTTTTAATGAATTCATCTAATCCGGGGGAGCTCAAGTCCAGTCCTGGAGAGCTGCCATCCTGCTCCAACACACCTGAATCCAATGAACGGCTCGTTAGCAGGTCGCTGATCCTGGTGTGTTGGAATAAAGATGTGTTTTAATGTTGCAGGACGGTATCTCTCCAGGACTGGAGCACCGCTGATCTAATCCTTCTCCACGTTGGTCTTTTTATGGATTCATGTTTACCTCTAAGTTATGAATTTTTACATCTTAAATTGTCTGTTTTAATTTTGTATTTAATAAATTCAGGCATGTCGAGATTATTTGTGCCTTTTTAATGTTTTTTTCTCGTTGTAGCTGACCTGCATGTCAGTTCTGGAGTGTTAGCGCTTTGGGTTTCATTCACATCTGTGTCCCATATTATTGCTTAACAGGTCTTGCCATATTTGGTTCATTAGTATTGCTTGAATTTTTATCTGCATAGACATATTTGATGTTAATAAAATACTCCGATCTCAAGATACCAATAATCATCATAAATTAAATAAAACAAATTTTGTCTTTAAAAAAAAAAAACTAAATTCTGGACACTAAAACCAAAATAGTGTTCTGTTAGTTTTAAGGCAAAATTTGAATGCACCTTTAATGGATGGCATTAAAAAAGGAACACTGGCATGCAAAATGAAATGCTGAAATACTGAAGAAGAGGTGGAACCTGGGAGCTAATCAGAGGTAAGTGGAGGCAGCGGGGGGGAGAAGCAGAGGGAAATTATGAGGTGTGGAACAGCTGGGAAGGAACGTATGAGCGAAAAGGCAGAGGAACAAAACTGATATAAAAAAAAACTGGAGAGAATATGGATCTGAAGGAGACAAAATCCTGTAGCTCACAAAACACGTAACATTGTAAGCTAATGAATTCTGGTTATTAATGAAGAAGCAGATAAGATCTAGCAGGAAGGAACATGAAATTACGAAAACCAGAGAAACAAATTGAACGCCTACTGATCAGTCCAGGGAGTAATGAGGCCTAACAGGTTTTGTGACGAAACTCAGACCTTAGAAAATGAACGGCATTTTCTAAGTAAGACCAGTTAGACGACAGAGAAATTAAAAGTACCACACTAACATTTTTACTGCCGTAAAAGTAAGCACTTGTTGAACATATTTATTAATACACCACTGTGTGCCTCCTGAACGATGCTGCAGATAATGAAAGTTAAAATGTGTTAACTTTCTGTGGAACAGTTTACAATTCGACGTCAGGGATGACCTGCAGCGTTAAATACTGTTGAGCTAAATAGGAACAAAAAATGAGATTTCCTTTAAAACTTTTTATTTAGCACAAAAGCAAAACCAATGTGTTATTTTAACTTCAGTAACATATTCAAAAGCTAGCTGCTAACTGTGTTTTCATTCATTTTCCTTCCTGTTATGTTCATTGACAAGTTAAACAAAATGCATCAGAACTTTGCGCCTTCATGCTGACATCAAAATTAAAATCTATGAAGTATTTTACTTACCTTCTTTAGAAACACTATATGGAAAAGTAAAGATAAGTAAAAACACGAACCACCTCAGCTCAACCATTGCGTTCAAATGACTCGGTAGGAATTAACAAGGTGTGTGTTGGTAAATAATCTCAACCAACCAGTTTAATGCGTGACAAGCAGAGTATAAGTATAAATGATGAAGATAAACCACTGATGCAGTAGAGAATTTAAAATTTCCTTGATGTTTAAAACACTAAATGATACTAAAATACTTTGAGTGCTGTATAAGTATGAACCAGGTTTCTCCAGTATTCATTTCAGCCTTGTACTTTTTATGTATTTTATGTTTTTATTTTTATTGATGCTGTTTGGTTTTATCACAATGTGTTCTCAGTCTAGACAGAAATTTGATTAGTTGAGTTTGTTTCATGCCCGTCGGTCCTTTGCAGAGAAAATATTTTAAAAAGTTTTTAAAAAAATCAATGTGTATTTAAATACACATTGATTTACCTTTATAAAGCTGATATACCTTTGTTATGATGTAGTATATCAGCTTGATACACTATAGAGAACAGGGATTATGTTCTGTGAAATAAGCAATTCAGATGAAATTAAAGAGAAAAGCAGCCGGGAATAAAAACTTGCATTTGGAAAATTAAGTTGCTTTTCATACTTTAATGTATTAGTAAACATGGCTGGGGAAGAAGAAATTTACAGCCAGAACAATAAAACATATTATAAATAAAAGTCAATTATTGACATTTTATTGTACAACAAATAGAGCAGCGAGTTTGTTTTCTCTTAAAAATAGAGAAAACCCAAAATAAGTGCATAAATATAAAGAGGCTAATCTTCACATCAGTATAAAACATTTTCTACAGGCTGAAGTAGAAAATGTTCTGCCGGTTCTGCTTCTGATCTGAGGGATCGTTTGTCTGACAGCAGCTCAGAAAGTTCATTTACACAGAACCAGTTTGGTTCTGGTTCTGGTCGGTGCCTCGATCCTTCATGTCCTTCTTCAGATGAAGCCGCTCTCAGAACGCCATCGGGTCCCCAGAGAGGTCAGCTCGTTTGCAGCTCCACCCAGGTCCAGTTTAACCCGTTTGGTTTTCCTCTGGGTGGAGACTCTGAGTTTCCTCTGAGGCTGGAGTTTCCTCCAGGTCCCTGTGAAAAGAAATAACACTGCAAGAAACTGAACAGAAACACAAAAACACACAAACAGTTTGCAGTGCAGCTGGTTTACCCCTGACTGCTGATTGGTCCGTTCTCTGGTTGTTCTTCTTCTGTGGAAATGTTCTGCTGCCGGGATCGTTTGGACTTCCTGCACTGAAGGGAAACAGAAACATAAATCCACGTTTCCACTGATCAGAATCAGCTTTAGTTACAAAGTTTGTTCAAACAAATGAAGAATTTCACTTCTAAAAGTCTCTTTGGTCTGAAGAGACATTTAAACATAAATATATAAACATTGGGAGACACTGATGTATTTATTCACTGCTTCCACAAAAGAATAACTCAGACTTACCTTGATACATTTTTCAACACAACACGGAACCGCCATCGTTGACATTGACACCAAAATGACTCCAGCAACTATCCCCGCCCCCTGAACTCGACCTGCACACACGTTCACACCGAGACGCTTGGATTTAATGAAACGCTGCGTGTTTTTAAACCACCAGGTGACTTTAAACCAATCACCTGCTGTTTCCGGGTTCTCCAGCCTGTTGGTCTCGTGGTTCCTGCGGGTCGTGACGGTGCAGACGTAGGTCAGGTCCGAGTCTTTGTCCGGAACCATCAGGGAGCTGCTGATGTTGTACAGCTGCTGCTCGGTCAGCTGCACCACAGTCGAGCTCTGGAGGACGAATTCGGACGGCGGCTCGGTGGACCAGGTGAGGTTCGGTTCTGGGTAGATCCCATCCGAGCTGCAGGTGATCCGGTTCTCTTCTTGTCCAAGGTTGACCGTCTTCACCGGAGCTGCGAAGACATTTTGTTACAAAAATGTCTTTTTATTTTCTAGTGCACATATCTCAGTGCTGTAGAAATGAAACTAACTTACAAGTTAGTTTTATTTGATGAAAAGTAACTTTTCATCAAAATATGGGAGTTTGTTTTATGTCAATAAGTGACCAAAAATGACTGGCAGATTATTTCACTTATTATAAAACATTTTCCCATGTTACAAGAGAAATAATCTGCCAGTTCTAACCAGCATTTTTTATCTCAATCTGAAGGAATTACTGACTTTAAACAAGATCACATTTATTACTGACACGTTACTTTTAAGCTAGTTTGTCTTTCTTCAAGTTTACAGAGAAAAAACATGAACGTTTGTCAAATTAAAGATGAAGGTGAAGAGCGGATGGGTCTGATCACTCCTGCGGTTTTCCCTGCCAGTAAGAGGTTGAAATAATCCGGTGGTTCCCACCGTCCACTGTGACTCTGAGGAATGCCAGCCTGGTTCCTGCGGAGCTGCTGCAGTTGCACATGTATCTGCCCTGATCCTGGACCTTCACTCCGGCCAGCAGCAGAGAGGCGTTTCCTGAGGAGACCCGGTCCACGAACAGAGACGTCCGGCCTCTGAAGTTCTGGTTCTGGTGCTGGACTTGGTCTCTGCCGTCATAGTAAGAATGAACCGGAGATTCTGCTGCCGCCAGCCGAGTCCAGTGGACCGCAGGTCCGTCAGCCGGCTGGAAGCTGCATGGCAGGATGCAGACCTCGCTGAAAACACAGGAGACGTCTGTATCTGGGGCAGAGGCACAAGAAATCTGCATTAATATTACATTCATCCATGGAAATGAATAATTTTATATGGAAAAATGTACAAGCAGCATTTGAACGTAGGAAGAAATACTGATTTATCACTGCAAAAACAAAATCTTATCAAGTGTTTTGGTCTAATTTCTACTGCAAATATCTTATTGCACTTGAAATAAGACAAAACTAACAAATAACCTTTCAACAAAAGAGTTTGTTTTAAGTCAATATCTCCTTAATATTGTTATAAGTTCCTCTTATAACAAAATATTTTTCCCACCTTAGAAGTGAAATAATCTACCAGGATTTTATAAAAATCGATATTAAAGAATTACTGACTTAAAACAAGCTCCTGAAAACTGACTGTCAGTTAGTTTTGTCTTGTTTCAAGAGTTTTAAGATATTTGTACAGGGAACTAAAAGCATCTTGGTAAGATTTTGTGTTTTTGCAGTGAATTGTTTCCTCCCAGGCAACGCAGCCATGACAGATGTAATTCAATAATTAAACACTAGATGGCAGCGTGGCACGTCTGTTTTCATGATCGGTTTATTTCCTCACGCAGGTTTTATTTTGTTTTGTTTTTATTTCAGGGTGTAAACAGGAATAACCTGCCCGGTGATACAAACTTCAAATTGATTCATTTAACTATTTATTCATTTTTGAACAACCACCTGTTGTTTGGACCCAGTTTAATAAAATCTGTATTAATCTGGGGTTTATATTAAAGCACTGTGATAATTGTCCTTCCTGTTCTGCTTGGTGGTTCTGCTTGGTTCTGTTTGGTGGTTCTGGTGTTTCCCAGGCAGCAGCTTCTGTCCTTCCTGTTGTCTCTCAGGTCAGTTTACCTTTTGACTTCACCTTTTGGATGTATTTTCAAAGTTTTTATGTTTAAGCTCAGAAGCAGACGATGCAGTTAATCCTCATCATCTAAGCTGCGTCAAACTCAGAGCTCATTGGTTCGTAAAAGTAGAGATATTTTTAATTTATGTTAAATAACACCAAGCATGCATATTATTCCGGTTTAAGTTGTGATGCGTATCTTTTTTATTTAAAATAATCGTCTTAGAAGTTACAACGAGTCACATTGTCCCTGGTAATGATTATAATATCAGTAAAATCATTTAATCTGGTCTGTTTCCTGCCTCTAACTGCTCTGTGTTGAATTATCCAACATCCCAATCAAAGCAGGTGAAGCTGGATTACAATAAATCTGAATAATCTGTAAATGTGTCACTCACCTCCTCTACAGAGGGTCCAGAAAAACGTCACGGCGCCCAGAAACGCGACACACTTCCACTCCGTCATCGTCCGTCAGCCGACTGCTGAGCCGACGGGGAGGAAAAGGCGTGACGGAGATTTAAAACATCTCACCAAACTGGAATCACGAACCGGCTGCCGTGTTGCTCTCCAGTGACAAACCGAGAAAACAATAATTATTAGGCAGCTTCAACTTCAAACCAGGAAGAACATTTTATTCAAATCAGAAAGACTGGCTTTAAAACTATTCAAACAAACGAGACGAGGTTCATGTTTTAAATAAAAGTAGTAGGACTGGATACCAGCTCCGTATCTATTCCTCACTAAATAAAGACTTACTGTATTTCTGTCCGTCACAAACTGCAACATTCCTGGAAATAGGAGAAAAGCTGAAATAATCATAACCTGTTAATACACATTAAAAACTCACCATGAGGCCATAATGACATTAAATGATGAACAAAATGCAGATTGGAGGTAAATTAGTTATCAGGTTAACTTTGTTTTAAATTTATGAGGTTCTCAAATTCAGGCAGTAATGTTCATGAAAAGTCCAACCTCCAGTTTCTTTGTCATTACTTTCATATTTACCCAATATTTCACTCAAATGTTACAGCTTTTGGTTCCTGGGGGCAAAGGTCAACAGCTCTAATCAGGGTGAACCCTGGTCTTACTCTGACCTGCATGTTTTTAAAATGTTTTGCTTTTGCAGCATGTCGGATTCACACCTTCCAGTAACAAACTCATTTCTGACGGCTGAGCTTAAACATTTGGGCCTTCAGGTCAGTCAGGAAACTTCCTGTCCAACGTTTGGGTCGTTTCCCGTGCCGCCATCCGACATGCTCCGCCCACCTGGCTCCTCAATCGCTACTTTTGTTCTTTTTACGTCACTTTTAATAAAATAGAACGTATTACAAATTCTGTAGAAAATTATCCCTAATTTTCCTGAAATTCAGGAAATAGAAATATTTTTTTGCTAAATTTAACTGACCTAAAACTGAGCAGGTTTAGTCTGACGTAAGGTCAGGCAGTGAGTAACAATCAGCAGCGCCTCAAAGTTTAATCAGAGCTGTGTGGACGTAACACAGGTCATCCTACACTCCCACCGGCAGCTGTGGGAAGAACGAGTGTCCAGAGTTTTGTTCTCTTAAAACACCTCAGCTTCTGCCTAAACTTGGAGGAAGAGTTCCTTCCTCCAAAGAGACGAAGGAGACGTGAGCAGGTCGAAAACCTGCAAACGGATAAGAGAAATATTAATTACAGATAACGTTAAGTTCAATTTAACTTTCATTTCCCAAGTAATGATTTAATACTTTACTTTTAACAGTGAATGAATAAATAAACTATATTCCAAACAGTGTAACTTATCTGTCTTCAAACACATACAAACTTTGCACCAACCAATAAATCTGTTTTAATCGTCTGAATTTGGTCTGAATCATGTAAACTGTGAATCATGTCAGTTTCCTGCCAGTCGTGTCTCACAGGAAGGTTCAGCTGAGCTTCTCTGTCTGAACAGAGATCATGTGTGAGCCGCTCATATTAGGGCCGTTTAGGACAAAATCTGTTTTGTCTCTCACACACGACTAAAAACTAATACACACACAATATTAAAATAGCGCATACACACTAATAAAATATCACACGCATACAATTTTTTTTTCACAAGCATACATAAAAGACTAAGATTGCACATATAAACTAATAAAATATAGACTCACCTTTTGTATGTCTGAGAGTGATGTCACGGAAGAGGCGGGTCATAATTTGGAGATCAGATCGCGCATGCGTTGATGCCACAGTGACGTCAGCTTCATGCTGGATACTGGAGCTCCAGGTGCTAGCGGCGTTTAGCTCAATGCTAATCCTTTTTATGAACGCTCATTTCGACCAGCCGTTCTCTCCCGCTCCCTCCTCAAGCGCTCGGCGGTTCACTTAGGGCTTACTCCGGCGTTAGAGTCGGAGTAAGCGGCCTTAGAGCCGGCGTTAGAGCCAGAGGAAGCGGCCTTAGAATCAGAATAGGGCCTAAGTGAACCTCGAGCGCTTGAGGAGGGAGCGGGAGAGAACGGCTGGCCGAAATTAGCAAATCGGATTAGCCTTGAGCTAAACGCCACTTACTCCGGCTCCAACGCCTAACCCCGGCGTCAGAGCCATAAGCTTGAGGAGGAAGCGGATCTAACGCCATAGTAAGGCGTTAGAGCCGGCTCTATTACCGGAACAGAGCCCTAAGTGAATCTCCGAGCGCTTGAGGAGGAAGCGGAGCTAAAGCCCGAGCTAACGCTGGAGTAAGGCGTTAGAGCCGGCTCTAACGCCGGTTCTAAGGCCACTTGCTCCAGCTCTAACCCCAGAGTAAGCCGTAAGTAAACCGCCGAGCGCTTGAGGAGGGAGCGGGAGAGAACGGCTGGCCGAAATTAGCGTTCATAAATGGGATTAGCCTTGAGCTAAACGCCGCTTACACCATGGAGCTCCAATATGCAAGTTGAAGCTGACGTCACTGTCGTGTCAACGCATGCGCGATCTGATCTCCAAATGATGCCCCGCCTCTTCCGTGACAACTCACAAACACGCGCTCTCTGTGTTTCACACGGACCTAAAAGAGGGACGGACAATGAAAAAAAGCGGAAGAGAAAGCCAAACAATAAGGACGGCAGTTAGAGGGGGTTTTTGGATCAGAGGTCCTGGTCGACTTGTGCAGATCTGGATGGTTCTGTAGACGGGCGGAGAGGCAGCCGGTAAGACACGAGCTGTACTGTTATGAGGTCGGACTGCAGGTTCGTCCAGCCGGGCCGTTAGCCGGGCCGTTAGCCGGGCCGTTAGCCGGGCCTTTAGCCGGGCCTTTAGCCGGGCCTTTAGCCGGGCCGTTAGCCGGGCCTTTAGCCGGGCCGTTAGCCGGGCCGTTAGCCGGGCCTTTAGCCGGGCCTTTAGCCGGGCCTTTAGCCGGGCCTTTAGCCGGGCCTTTAGCCGGGCCGTTAGCCTTTAGCTCTGCGGCACATTAACACCCAATAACAGCAACGTCTGAACAGAAGCGGTGGATTGTGGCGGTGATTGATTTTTATGATCGAACTGGTTGTTGTGTTGTTGAATAGTGGATTTGAGTGTTAAGTTCAACTATTAATTAATTTAACATTATATTAAGAAGAGTAACAACTTGAAGTTATTTATATTTATAAAATAATGTTTATGGCTAGTATTGAAAAGTAGATGTTTGTATATTTAAATAAATGTAAATATTACTTTGAAATGTACTTTAAAGTTAAAGAACTTAAGTTTAGTTACTTGTTCATTTAACTTTAATTACTTTGTGGGTTTTCTTTGTATTATTTATATAGTTATTATTTCCTTTATAGTTTGAGTTAAATTAATTTATGTAAACTTACATACAGATTAGTAATTATTTGTTTTTCTTCATTTGGGTTGTTTAAAGGTTTTTACCTCCTTCTGGACCAGTTGTGTCCTGACACACACTAATAAATAAATGGAGGATAAAACGAAGAAAACTGCCTGGTCCTCTGAGTAAAACCTGTTGATGAAAGTCTGCATCGATTCATCCATCGCTTTTCAAGAGGGGAAACTGCACAGATCAGAAAACAACGTGACGATGAGTCTACATTTTATTAGTTTAAATGTGCAATCGTAGTCTTTTATTTATGCGCGTGAGAAAAACATTGTATGTATGTGTGATAGTTTTGTAGTGTGTGTGCGCAATTTTTGTACTTTGTGTGCGTGTGAGAGAAAAATTGCACATGTGCAATTTTAGTTTTTAGTAGTGTGTGACATAGATTTGTGACATAGATTTTGTGTGTGACATAGATTTTGTCCTGACGGCCGTCAGAAGGTCACCTGAGATTTGGCTGCTGAGCAGAGAACGGGACGGGTGCGCTTGATTCTCTGACAGGTGCATACCAGTTGGGTGGAGACGGTGAGTACATTCAAAAGTTCTGGATTTACCGATTTAACTTGACATTGAGAATATTTGACCTTTGACCTCTCCAGACAGCGGCGCTTCTGGTTGTGAAATAGAACTTTGCAGAGTCCATAAAGCTTGAATTTTATGAGGATTTAAAAAAAAAAAGTCTCTTAAGGTGTAGCCATCTAGTGCTATATAGATAAAATTGAAATATAGATAAAATATACTGAAGTGAAACATTTCCATGTCTGAGTATTTATATAAACTGCAGGATTAAAGCAAAACACCTTGTGGAGACGCAGATTAAAGCTGTTCTTAAAGGGGCGGTGTTACGTGTTTTCCAGGCATACAGAGTCATTTTATAGCACAATCAAGTAACTGTGGGAAATACAAGCTGCAGCTTTTTTATTTATGTATTTATTGTTTGAAACATTCAGCTTTAAGATAAAAATAAATAAAATGCCATGTGACGAGGAAGAACATTTAAAAACTCATACAAATAAGCCCAAAATTATTTAGGATTAATCTTTGATCACCCTGACTGGTAGCAGCCTTAAAGTTCTGGTGCGGCCCAGCTAGAGTCCGGAGCCGAATCCGATAGACGAGGGAGAGATTAGGATCATGGTAAGAGTCTCACATATTAATATGTGAGACTCATCTGACATATTAATAATATTTACAAAGCAACTAAATCAAACATCTGCAAGAGAAAACAGAATCAAACATTATAACTGAAACTTTTAACAATCCAGAGATTTAAAGTACGAAACAGAAAAATATCAAAGTATATAAAGACAGAAAATAATAAAGCATACAGAGAGGACAAAAACATTGAACAATTACAAATCAGTCAGATTATCTTCATTTCAGTGTATTTACCTAAAACTTTAAAGTATTGCACGTTTCTGGCAAGGCAGTAAATGTTGCATTAAAGCTGTTGGACTTTTAAAACTGCTGCATTTAGTAGATATTTTCATCACTTTCACTTCAGATGGAGCCGTTTTTCAAAGTCAGATAACTTCAGAAAGTGCAAATTTTAGCAATTAGATCAATTTACAAGTAGCAACTTTGGCTTTTAGACCGATATTTTAAAATATTCTTAGAATTCAATCTTCCAATGTAAAGACAGAAAATAATGTTTATTCTTCATAATGTTTTTAAAAAATGAGGTAGATAGCAACTTAATACAACCCTTTCATTATTTATAGTGCAAAAAAAGTGTTTTGTTTTTAAACATATATAGTATAAATCCTCAGCTCGATCAGCAGTCTCGTAATGTACAGTTAAAATGTACAAATACACTGCCTGGCCAAAAAAAAAAGTCGCCACCAAAAAATGGTCCCACTCTCTAATATTTTGTTGGGCCGCCTTTAGCTTTGATTACAGCCCGCATTCGCTGTGGCATTGTTTCAATAAGCTTCTG
>CAEGAE010075396.1:0-20966 GCA_903067095.1 Girardinus metallicus
TGTTAGGGTTGTAATAACACAATTTTTAAAAATTGGATCTTTTCCCCCAACCCCCGCTCCTGTCCCCAGGGTTTTGTTTTTTTTTTTCCTCCTTCCTTCCCCCCCCCCCCCCCCCCCCCCGTTCTCCACCTCCTGCGTAGTCACTAAATAACCACAGTAAGAGTAAATTCCTCAGTTGTTACGTTCTTGTGCACTAAGTGATGCGTTAAGAGGCCGGGTTAATCTACAGCCGTCCATTAAAGGAGCTGCAGCCCATTATCTACCATTATTACCTAAAAGCCTGGATGTGCCGTTACATAACACTCCAGTTAAAACAGACAGAACCCATCAGGCAGTCAGACGGCAGAAAAACCCGTCTGTCACTTTGTGGATGGATTTATCATGACTTCGCAGAATGGAAGAAAAACTGTTATTGTAGTAAAGACTGATATCTAGAGATGTTTCCACTGAGATCCGTGTTTGAGAGCCCACGTGGGTTCATCATGGTGGCAGTCATCCGCCAATCACATGACCTCCCAATTCAGGGTTTGGTTGCCTAGCAACAGCCCCCACCCTCCCATGTAACCCATCGAACAGCGATCGCTTGGGTGAAAACAGGGGTTGAGAGTGAGAGCAGCGTTTATTTATAGAAGCCCTGGAAAAACCAGGGAATTACGTGTTGTGTCTAAAATTAAACTCACTATAATCCCCCTCCTCCCTTTCATCTCTCTCTTTTTCGTTACATTCATTCATAGATGCAATGGAAATAAGGTTGAGATCAGGCGACCAGGGAATGTGGGTGTGAGAGGACAGAAGGTCTAGTTGTGAAATACCATCCAGTCACAACAGATAAAGTGAGTTATATTCACATCATACATCATCCAAATAAACCAAAATCTCTAAATATGAATGGAAAAAAAATCCCAAATGTTTACGCTACACACTCTTTTCATTTTCACTATAAATTACTCATAATGTCAGAAATTCACATCATAAAAGTCCATAACAGACAAACCTTGACACACTAAATCATAGACTTTTTCCTATTAACGTTGCTGTCAGAGCTGCTGGCACACAAAGTTAAATCACTCTGCAGCTTCAGCGTCCCCATGAGTCCTGCGGAGGGGATCCATTTTAGACAGCGCCCTGCCACAGCCGGGCTAAAACGGAGAGCCAATCAGAGAGGAACAACAGCTGTCTGTGTAATGGATGGATGGAGCCTGTGAGATGACAGTGTGACGGGCTGCAAGGGAGAGACGAGCATGAGCAGAGACAAAAGAAAAGTGTGACTGATATGAGGGGAAAAATGGAGGAGAGGGTGGCAGACATGAAGGTGCTGAACAACGCAAGAGACCTAAAGTAACAAGATTGCTTATTTGTACAACCAAATAATTGTTTTTCTTCTTTCGTTACATTTCAATGTTTCAGCTCATCATATTATAACTTGACATTAAATAAGACTCAGCAGTGTAGCAGAAGTAAGAAATCCTGCCACCTGTGGATGGGAGTCACATTTAAAACTAATGTTTCTGACCACTTTTGTGGAAAATTTCCAATGAAATCAGGTGTGAACTGGAGCAAAATATGTGTGAATCTGTTGATTTTTGCATAAATTAAAAAAATCTGGAGGGAGGTAAGTTGACGTCTAGAGGGCTGCATTAAAAGCTACGGTGGGTCAGATTTTGCCCCTGGGCCTTGACTTTGACATGTGTGATCTATTGGTTTGATATGCCTGAATAGGAAGGGTTATACAGAAAATTCAAAATGTCCTTCCTGTGTGTTTTTAAAAAATTGCAACATTTAGGATGCCATAACTGGCTTAATGTCAGTAGATTTCCCCGGGCGCAGCAAAGCCCCGTGTGGCCCTGGCGGAGTAAATCAGCCAATTTTATCCTCGGGTCTTATCGAATCTGAGGCTCCCTACGCCGCTACATGATGGACGACCGGTGATTTCCTCTACAAGGTCACCCAGACATGGATTCCCAAGGAAACCAGGGCGGCATTTGTTTGTGGGCCAAATGAAACATCAACATTACAGAAGATAAGAGGACAGGGAGAGAGAGAAGATGGATGTCTGAGGTTGTTTCATTACTCTGGTTAGCTGGTTGGCAGATCTAAAGGAGCAGTGTTTAAGCATTTAACCAATCAGAAAATAAACTTGTTTAAATATGATTGATTTAATGCTCAAACTGCTTTTCATAGGTTTAGAATATGTTGATTTGAGGTTTTACTTAGCAAATTTTGATTCACTTGAGTGTCTTGTTTAGTACAAGGATGAGAAAATTCTTGCTTTTCTATTTCTTTACACACAAGTGGAATTAATAATATATTGTGAAAATGTACAGATTTGTTCTTCCCGCCACTACAAAAACACAAAATCTCACCAAGTAATTTTGGTTAATTTTCTAGTGCAAATATTTTTGGCAAATAAGTAATAAGACAAACCTAACATATAAATAACTTTTCAGCGAGATACATTGCGTCAAAAATTCTTTAAAGTTATACTTGCAATGGTAAATTATTCATACATGTAATGATTATGAGAATTTTATTTATCAAGATGACTTTACTGAATACAACTAGTTTATTTAGCAGAAAAACTGTCATGTGATGCTGGAGTTTATTCCTGCCTGCTTGTGATGAAGTATGAGGCTTTAGCACTTCGGCGTTGTGTTGCATCGTGAGTCATTCTCTCTCTCCTCCTCTCTCGCCCCTCCTTTCCTCCTTCCCCCACTCTGGGAATTATGCAACGCTCCACAAGCCTGTCAGGAGACGGGATGGAGGGGAGGACTGTGTGAGTGGATGAGGTGATGTTGCAGTCGATGGGTTGGTTGGTCGAACAGAGAGAGGAAAACTGGAAGATGACTGGTTTTTAAACCAATCTTACATTCATCCTCCGTCTCCACCATCCTGCTTCCTTCAAGGTCATTGACAAGGACAGTCTAAAACACGTTCTCCTGTCTGTGACTGGCCATCACAGTGGAACAGGTTCTTAAAGAGACGGCTGCATAGTAAATTTTGGCAGCCATGTTTGCCAGAGTAAAGTACCAGCTGGAGGAGGCGTGACTGTTTGACAACTTCTGCTTGTCTCATGGATTTTTCCCAAACCACCTCCTAAAATATTTATCACACACTTTAAAAATAACTGCCAGAGTAGCCAGCAGGTCCATGATTTTTGATCTGTTCACGCTTCCAAATAAAGAGCAAGGTCAGACTCACTTCCTGCCCGTCAGTTGTTATTGATCAGCAGTTAAGAGCCGCAGTAAACTGTACTTACAGTAACTAACACAACACACAATCTGTGTTTTTACACTAACGGAGTAGCGTGATTTTTTTTTTTTTTTTAGATAAAATTTTGAATTTTTATATACAAATTTATTCTTTGTAAAAGTGGCATTTTACTTTTTTAAAATGTAAAAATAAAAAACTGGAAAGCTGGACAGCAGCTAAACTAACTACACACTTTGTTGGTTGTTGAAATGGATCCTGAAATAATGTGGTGGATTATTCTGTGGACCAAAGACTGAAGCACACAGATCTTGATTCTTCCCTTAACAATCAGACAATAAAAGGTTAGTAATTTTAGATCGTAAACTTACCTGGAAATCTCACATGGACAATATAAAAAGAAAATTATTTGAAAGAATAGCAGAGAAGGAAGTAAAAGGACTGAGACTCCAGACTCTACACAGGTTTATAATTGTGAATAGTAAACAGATTTGAATAAATTTAAGTCCTCATCTTGGCATTATAGGTGAGCAAATTGCAGAAAGAGCTTCAAATTAAGAGTTCATGTCTTACTACTGGCTTGTGAACCTACTGCAGGAGGAATATGGACAGACATTTGCTTTAAAATTGCTACAGAACTCAGATTGTTTCTCCTCCCCAAACCATAAAACAGAACCTTTAATCTGGTGATCCCAGCCTCTCTCTACCTCCAAGTGTTTCCATTAAAAGATGTGAGCTCTGACTGGAGCAGAAGGTGCACAGAGTGTGTGGGAGGCAGAACCATCCAGACACACAGATTTCCACATACCGACACAAAAATAGAAACTTCTTTAAGGTGGAGTGAATTACTTATTGTGCTCTGAAACTCTGTGCACCACCAGAAACGAGTTGTTGTGGTAGGAGGAAAAAATTACAGAATATGTAAAACATTAATATCTTAATATCCTTTTGTACATAATTGTTATCCTGTTTGTTTTAAAACATTTTCAAGTTCTTAAACATGCCATCCAATCAGGTTTCTTAGACAATCAATCCAAAAGTTTCCTTACAAAATGTGGACAACAAATTATGTTCAAGACCATCCAGGAACATTTTGACATAAATTGCAGTTTAAATGGCTAAAGTGATAGGAGTCTCTGTGTAACTGGTATAACTCCGGTTTTCTGAAGATTCACTCCATAAAAACATCAATGTTCAAAAAATAATAGAATACTGGAATGTGTTTATGGTATTAAACCCATCTGTCACAAACCCTTTTAATGCTAAAATGTCTTTTTAGGTGATCTTAAAACCCCAGAATAGTCTTACCAACTGAGGGTTTATACTGTTATTTTTTTTTTATGTAGTGTTGTAAAATTTAATTCATTTTTCTTTCCACTCTGCTAGCTCTGAATCAGAAGGGTTTCTACAGAGCAATAAAAAATACATTTATTACTTCTGCTCTTCTAAATTCAAAGAAAAAGAGCCTGTGAGAGAGACCACTAGGAGATCTGAGTTTCTCTCATAAACCTGTTGCAACCGTGGTCAAAGGTCATGAATCATCACATTTAAAACACAAAAATTAAATAAATTCACCTTCTTATTTCTTTTTAAAGTGCTTGTTTATTTTATGAGGCACTTTTCCGAAACAAACGGAGTCTTATGCCATTTAAAACGGACAATAAAAACTTTTTGTAGGAAATGTAGTAAAAGCGTAATCTTGTTTTCATGGAAGCTGCAGCCTAAAGCGAAGGGAAGGGGAACCAGCAAAGTTCATTCCTTGACTGCTGTCAGACTTCTACATCACATTATGCAATCACAACTGAGATTGGCTTTCAAAACAAAACATTGTCACTCTTTGGCAACTTTTGATTGCATTATGAACGTGTTTCTTTCTGTTTATATATCTCTTCGTTTTGTATACGAGAATGAATATAACTATCACAAACCATAAGCCTGAACAAATGTTTATATCTGAACTTGTTATATAACTATATTCAATCCTGCTTCCCATCACTTTTCTTTCAAAAATCTCCCCTGTTCCAACCAGTCATTACAGTTTGCAAGAGAGGAAAGGTTTAATGTAATATTTCTTGTTTGAGAACTGCTGCCTACATTGTTCTGACACACCCTGGCAGCTGGAGACATGCAAGAGTGGCTGCGGTTGTGAGAGGAAAGTAAAGAGGAGGATCACATGGCTGGAGGAAGATACGGTACAGGACAGAAGGAGGAAGCTGAGGATTGGAGATTCAAAGGAGACCAATGAGTATGAATGTATTATCATACATTCTGGTTTCTTTCTCACTTGTAAACCAGTCTTAAATGGATTATTTTACATATTTTTCATTCATTTTATTCTGCAGCATGCTGATTTTCTTTCGTGAGCTGAAGTTGCATCAGATCGTATTTATAACTCCAAAATACACTGGAAATTAAAGCATTTGTCCACATAAAATAGACAAGTCATCATAATTATAGTTCTTATCATTAAATATGTAAATCTTAGATTTTAAACTTAGAAATCTTGTGAAACAAGAACAAAAATTGGTAAGAACATTGTCAGGTTGTAGATCCTGATGACATTCAAAAGTACACAACCTGAAAACAATCATCAATTTAAAAACTGGAAATTCTGAAGAATTTTTATTTAATCTCTTAATTTGATTAAAATGTCCTTTTGCAGTCACTGTTCACTAATTCTGGCTTTACAATGGAATGTTTTATTAATGTAACAGCTCAAGGTATTTCAAGACAAACTGTCACTACATGTAGAGCAAAGGAGCATCTAGTTGCAAAGCAATAAAGTAATGTTAGTTTTAGATCTGGTCACAGATCAATACAAAAATAAGTCAGTCATATACAATGTAGCATTTATGCTGATTGGTAAAACAATAATCATTTAAAGAAGAGCAGACAGTTACATCAAATAGCTTCTTTCTTCTGTGGTAAACAAAGATATTACATAAACATAATGGCAACAATAGTTCTATTAAAGACTTAATCAAGGAAAAACTCCATAACTAAACAAAGGAGCACCTTGTGAGGCACACTTGGAAAGAAAAACGGAGAGGAGACGCAACATTAACGGCTGCATTCGTTGAAAATAATGCATAAGTGAAGAGGAGCAACAGAAATATACCAGAGGGAAAATGTGAATTCTGGAAAGACTGATTATGCAATTTGTAGCAAAAATGCAAGTGCACTAAAAGTAGGCAGGAGAAGGGCATCATTTATTCAAGTTTCTCTACTTTTTGTCACTGCTGGATGCCAAAAATGTGCACCGGACACACAGTGAAGAGAACAGCTGAAAACAATATTTGCAAAAATGAAAAATGATTATTGGTGACTAATTATAGCATTTATTATATGCATTTTGGTATTTGAATTGGCATACTGAAATACATTAACTCTTTAATTACTGAGGTGCACCTGTAGTTGATGTCCACTCACAAAATACAATCACTGTTATATTCCTAATGTTTATGGATCAGTTCAGCTAAATCTGCTGGCATCACTCCTGTCTATAAACAAATTTTACTACTTTACCAACTATCACATTTCTTTGTAAGAAAAAAACCCAGCACACTACTGACACAATATTTCCATTTTCTATTTCTGGAACATCCCAGGCAAAAAGATTGTTTTTGTTTGATGGATGACTGAGCAGCGCAGAAACCGGGTCACTCCGGAGTGATGATAGAAAGTATTGATCCTACCTGGACACAGAAATGCCTGCAGACAATCACATCCACACATTTTCACAACAGCATGCATGCCTAAAATGACTGAATAATATGCTCATAAATGATAAAATACTAAAAGATTTCTCCTGTAGTAAGACGCCACCAAGTGTGTCATTTAATCTCCTGTATCAAGATAGCTTAATATGCATTTATACATAAATGGCAGCATCTCGTCTTGGTGCATTAGGGTCTCTAATTGTCTGCAATCTTCCACAGCAGGTGATGAGCACAGAAATAAAATGTTGTTACAACAGACTGTGAATATGACATTATTTCCAGCTTGTATTGCGATTTATTTTATTCCTCTTGTGCTTGAGTTTTGTGAGATATAGATCTACATACCACAGTTTTTTAAGCAGCTTTTTTGCAGAGTGGAAAGTCAAATAAAAAAATACATTGAAGTTTGTGATTGTAACTTCAAAATGAATTGCTAAGCTATTAACTCTGCAGTAGAAATCATTTTAACTGGTTCCACAAAGATCACAATTTAATTATATTTGATAAATGTATTTATTTATGCAATACCATCAGGCACAGCTAACTAGTCAATCCAGACCTACACCACTGATGATAAAATTGTTGTTCAGATAGCCGTCTCTAAAGTTGTCAAATCGCAGTTAATGTTATATAAATAATGCTATAAATAAATTAAATTTGAAAACTTGCCACTTAATAGAATTACCTTTGCGAGATTTTCTGGGAACTATTTACTTTGCGGAGAGTTATGTTTGAGTATCACGGCAGTCTGCTTGCAGCCTCGGAGGGAGACGCCATCCGAGAGGGAGAGAGAAGGCTGCTGGCCGGCTCTACTTTCCACCGGCATCATTGTCGCCTCGCGGGGAAACGGTTGGTGAACTGTCACCAACGGCTGCGATAAATTTCAACGTTTTACACCGAAAAAAATTATAACGAGCTGTTTTTCATCTCCTTTTGAATGAGGGTGAAGCTTTTTATCGAGGCGTTTTAATGAGACGTTGCTTTGTCTGTTTACCTTGTGTTAAATCCTCACAAAAATATCAGTTTACAGGACACTCTTAGCCAGTTAACGGATTTTTCACATTACAGTTTTATCTAACGGTAGCTTACAGGCGACATTTTAAAGCGGTTGCTCGATTTTTTTTTTTTTTTTTCCTTTTAATTCAGTTTCTTCTTCTGGTCTTAAAATCCAGATATTCTGGTTGAATCAAGTCTGAGATCATCTTTGGAGGAGAACCGACTGACAGCGCAACAATGGGGGTAAGAAACATTATTTATGCTACTTTGGTTTTCAGCTGCAAAAATGTCGGGTGTTTGTTCGGCACAGATTCGGCAAAAGGTGAGTCTGCAGGTGAAAGGGTTAAAATTAATGAAGGTATGATGTTAGAATGACATTGTACACGAAAGTGTAAAGCAATCAAACGGATCTGATTCCTCTCAGAAAAGCCATTACATTAAGTATCTTCTGTTTATAACACCAAATCAGTGGGTGTAACGATGAAGACGGGGATTAACTGGGATGAAAGTGGGGGATGCATGGATTGCCTGGACTCATTTTTATTCATTTTATTTTTGTGGAGGAAAATGCTGCAGCTTTCTGACTCATCCATACTGAAGCAGTCTTATCACAGTCTCACCTAAACGACACGTTCAAAGCAGGAGTCTCCATTCTCACCTAGGGAGACAGACGGAAGCTCGGGTACATTCACTCCACGTCCAAACAGGGCGTTTGTGTTTCACACGGATTGTCGCCTCGTTTATCACACATTTTAAGGCATCAGAGGTGCTCTGGGTTGTTTTTAGGCGCTATTAAAAGCAATCTGGGCTTAAGAACAGGCCAAATATGTTGTCTAGTCTAGTGCATGCGCTTTTAACAAGCTCGACGCGATTGGTCACGAACTAAAAGGCAGACGCGTTCCCAAAAACACGCCAGCATTGAATGCCTCACATAGTCGGAGATGATAAATGTGCACAAGCACAGTTATGGACTAATAAGTAAACTGCAAGCTGCCGACTTTAGTCTTTCCTACCTGATTGGCTGCAAAAACACCTGCTCACCCATAATGAGTTTTCTTTTCAGTTGTTCTCCTTAAAGCAGAAAGATTCATAAAATTACACTGATGCCTAAATGTGCAACCCTTCTCTGCTGAGGGTGTTGCCTCTGGTTTGTTTCCCTTTTCATTTCCTCAAACTCATTTACACATTACATAATACTTCAGTGTATGATGTTGCTGCCATGGATGAGGCTGGGTTTACCGAAAGGTGACAAAGGAACAATTGAAACTTTGGGTATCCAATACGGACAGGTTCGTCAAAATGGTTCCTCAGTGGTGATAATCCTGCCTCTAAACCCCCCACGCTCCTAAACATGTTGACTGATGGGTCCTAGAGGAAGATGCTCTCATTGAGGGTAGCCCTCATCGTCTCGTTTTATCCCTGAGGCCTAATGAAGACAAAAACCAGGCTGAGGCTTGATCCAGACCCAAAGGTAGGCTTTATGAAATCACTTTTATATCCTGTGCTGTTTTTATGAGGTAATTTTTTTTTCCTGATTCACTGGTCATTATTCAACATTTCCTTGTATTCTGATAAATCAGAATTAGGCTAGCAAAAATCTATAGTGTAGGGAACTCGGTGAACCCGTAAGTGCTTTCTCTTGTGCTCCGTATCCAGCTGTACAGGGTTGGGAAAAGAGAAGACTAGAGCAGAGTATCGCCGCTGCTCTGTCACGGTTTGTAACTATGTCCATTAGACTGCCTGAGGGGGACACCGCACAGAACTCTGGCTACTTCGTCAAAGAGCAGGAGGTGGAGGAGGGAGAGTGGTTTGTTAGCTCATGGGGGGGGTGGAGGGGTAAAGTGGAAACTCCAGTGTTCTCTGATTTACCATCGGATGGATGGAGTGAGAGAGAAGATGCAAGTAAAATGGGCTGTCATGGAGTCAGATGGAGACCAGAAGGAGGGTTAGTTTCTAAAGCAGCTGGGACCATTTGAGATCAGCCAATTAGTTGATCAGGACAGGAGCTAATGATCAGGATGGAGGCTGAGGACAAGGAAGGCAAAGGTGAAATTAAGGTCAGCTGATTTTCGTCTTACAGCAGACACAGTAATGGAGATGAGAGGATGAAGACTCACCTTGAGAAGAGTGCAACCTGGCAAGAATGGGGGAAGTGGAAGAAAGTTGCTGCTGGGAAATATTTGTGGTACAGAGATGTGATGGAGGATACAGTGATGTGAAGGTTTAACCACTGATACAAACGCCAGGCTGAAGTGACTATGTCCGCCCAAGTTCCATGATGCACTTGTGAGGATGCTTTAAGATGAGAGCCGACCACTATGTGGGATTCACAGCTTGGTGTTTATCCATTTAACACAGCCAGCTCTTTTTTATGGCTAAACTTACTTTGACTCCATGTCATCCATACATGGTGAAGCCGAGAGTTCACGCTGCAGCACTCCTCTGGATAAGTTCTTCTTATGGCATTACAAAATCAGATTATTATCAATGTTAATATTTTCACACAAATAGAAGTCTGCATGTGGACAGAACATCAGGCAACAGTGGCTGTGAGGTGTTCCATAGTACCACTATAGATAAATCACCTTTCAATAGACAAATTCCTCACTAGTCATCAACTCATGGAGGGATCAGATTGTTTGATTGGTGATGTTCAGTTTTTAATAAAATATTTAAAAATTATACCTATACAGTGTAAGATTGAACAACACAAAAGGCAAAGTTGTTTAACAACTGGGCAGAGTTTCACTTGCTCATCTATATACTACATTGTTTCCATCTTTAGCAGTTTTGGCTATGAAGCAGCAACTGCCAGGCCGTGAGAGTCGAACCAACCTAAAAGTGACACAATCAACATTTTCTCGTGTGGCCAGCTAGCTTAAATAAAGCAGCTCTGATTTCCTTAATTTTGGGAGATCTGTGATCCGATCCTATCCTCCTGCATGGGTCTGAAAATCAGCCGCTGTCCCATTTGGCTCTGCTGACAGTCTCACCCACCAGGTCACTTCAGTTCACGATAAATGTCATGTCAATCCATTATTACTTTTTTTTTTTTTTTTTTCAAATGTTGTAAGCTTACACAAAATATGTTTGAGTTGACAACATATTACATTATGTTCTGTACAAAGTATATTAGTTTTCCTCAAAGAGTGGGCTAATTGTCCTTAGCTTTGCAGCCACCTTGTACAGATCAGCCCTGGCTATAGAATGAGAACTGAGCTGCTGTTCCTAAACAAATGACTGATATCATATTATGTCAATTTTATATTTTCTGATATTGGCCAACTCCAGACCTTAAAGACCATTCACTTAAATTATTTGTTTAAGCAGTGACACATCTAATGGATTCCTAACTCTGTCCTTATTACAGACCTGTGACCCGTCTCCAGAAGGTTCTTATAACTTTGGCTTAAAATGATGAACCAACTAATGTTCTTAAACACGCGTAACAAATATTGACTTTACCAGTACCTTTTTTCAAAAGGTCAGGTAACCAGTGGCTCCAAGCAAGACGTATTTAGCTGGACTGAGGGCAAAAATGGCTCCTTGGATCAGAAAGATTGAAGACCCCTGCCTTAGATTTGCCACTTCTGATATCTATACCACACTCATAATACCAACTTTTAGTTTGATAGGATTTTGCCTGATAATTCTTATATAAACATTTAAAAAACTGTAAAAGTCACAGCTTCACTGGAATGGGTAGTTTGAGCAAAACTTTCCCAAAAGCTGCTAATTACAGCCAAGTCAACAGCTACGCAAGGAGCCATCTAATTCTGATGTTCTCCTAGTTTTTGGCATATTTAGTTTTTCATGCTCATAATTTACACTCATGAACCCCATTTTGCCTTTTGAAATGCCATATTTTTGTGTGGCACAGAGAAGAAAAATGTTGTTGGAAACATTTCTTTCATAATGTTAGGGTTAGGTTCATAATGTCATGATAGAATCAGATTTGCTACAGATCTACTGGTTGTAGATGGGTGGGTGTCCCTCTTCTGTAAACCTGAGAGGTGGTGGTCAGACCTAATGTGAGGGTGTGCTGAAAACGGGCATTTCTACATTTCTGTCATGTTCAGAGATTCCATCTTGGCTAGTCCAGTCAGCTGTTCTCAGGCTCATTCACTTATGTTCCATATTTTTATTTTAAGAATTTACTAAGATGCATCAGTAATCATCATCACAAAAATCCTGATTAGACTTTGGCATGTTTCCAAGTTATTGAGCTCAGAGATTTGAGGCTGGAAGGCCTTCTTGCCATTACCCTAATCTTTTGGCCCTTACAAAGGTTCTCTTTTAAATTCAAGTTTGGACTTTGGGTGGGCCTTTCCAAAGCATTATATTACTTCCTGTCAGAGGAAAGATTACCGAAATTCACAGATTAGTTTAACTAAATCTGCTACGAATAATTAATGATAATTTGGTCTTAACTACAGCAGTCATAGTTGGGATAAAAAATAGCAGGATAACACTTAATCTTTGTCTTATTTAAACATTTTTAATTAATTTTGTTTTAATGTTTCTGTTTGATAAATGAAGCATCAGATAAGCATAGTTTTGATAGAGTAAAAGGTGAAACCAGGGGTATAGCTTGTCTAGATCTTTGGTTATCTCCATTCATTTTGCAGCAGATGTATAAAAGCAATTAAATTTTAAAATGAGAAATCTTATAGATTTTTCTGTTGAATTTGAGGTGAAAATGTTTGAATTTACCTATTTAAAGGAAATTTACAATCTAAAATATTCACTGAACTAAATTTTCCTCTGGTTCAACTGAGATTTTGTGCTGGAAAAACCTTCTTTAATATTCAATATAGTGCTAATTTGGCATTTGCTCCCTCCCTAAGTATTTCATTAGGTAGACTCTTTGCCAACATACAAACGTCAGACAGTCCAGTACAGCCTCAGTTTTTTGGCAACTTGAGGACAAACTATTCAGTGATGGACAGAAGTCATAATGTCAACTAGTGGATGCTCTGTTGTTCATATAATTTGTTGTGTAATTGCTTCAGTCAGTCAATATTTCATTAATACTTACTCTGAGCCTCAGGACCCTCTGTAGTTTCCATCTGTGAGGCAGAGTGTAAGAAACCACATTGATCTGTACAGCTGCAAATCAGCCATTGTTGATCACCAATGTCACTGATTCTGCTCTCAGTGCCGTGAATAGTTTGTGAAAGGCCATGTGACTCATTTGACTCCGTTTCCTGTTAACAGCAAAGTGATGTTGAGGTTTTCCAAAACATCCCTATGCCTTCTGGAACATCTTTTTATGCCGAAATAAGACCTTTCAACATTTTTAATGTGGCCTCCTACTTTACTTGTGACTTCAAGCATTAAAATTAGTCATTTTTATTGGATGTTGCTTTGAAGATGTAGATCAAGCAATTGGAATTTGATGGCATCAGTAGGGCTGATTATTTTAGTTGTCGAGCAATCTGAGGAATCTGACGATAATCAAATAATTGAATAAGACATTGTCCTGTTCTGTAGTAGCTTCCTAAGCCATTAAGAGAAAATGCTAGTAAAAAACAATTTGGTATTTTTTTAAATACATTTAATTATTTAAAACGCAGTACAATTCAAACATCACTTACTCTCAAGTTTGAAGTATGAAAAAACTTTCAAGTGGAAAAACTGAGAAAACATTTCACATTACCTTAAAAATCAAAAAGCAATCTGAAATTGAATGCCTTTTATATTCTACTTCGCTGTCAGTCTAAAGTTTGAAGCATGAAAAGCTTTTGTTATAAAATATCTTTATTTTTTACATCATTATTCTTCTTGATCAGTAAGCATGTACAATATATTTCCCTGTGCATGTTCTACAGTTATAGGAAAATATATTGTACCAGTTACAGAAAGTTTGTCTCTTATAAAGGGAACCAAAACCTCACCTGTTAGGAGTCACAAATGAGCTTGATGCATGTAGTGGATGTTTCCTAGAATTTAGATCTGTAACCTCAAAATTCGGGTCGGGCCAAATTTATATGGTTAAGTTCTAGGTAGGGCTTCTATGACAATTTTTAGTAAGCCTATTACATATAGCACAGAGGAAACTAAGCAAGGATACAAAATGTAAAGATATGTTAATGTATTTATTGAGTCTAAGTAGAGGAGGAGGTAGTTCAGAGCAAACAAAGAAAATAAGGTTCAGAAGTTAGTTAGACTAAAACTAGCTCAACTTATTAAGCTTTAATGTTTCCTGCTGAGGTGCTGGACATGTTGATGTGAAACGCCAATTTCATTATGCAGTGGACTGAGCTGGTTAAACTTTTCTGTTTAAAGTGTTATGTCTGTCCTGTGCCACCTCCTTCTATAGCTGCTAGTAGCACTTAGCATTCGTCAACACCTCGTTGGCGGAAAATAGAGCGTTGCACAACACAAATAATCATCTGACCGGAAGACAGAGCGCTAAATAGTAAAACATTATTTAACAAAGTCTTGAGGTGGATAATTTTTAAATATTTAGGTCCTCTACTCATTCAGTGAATTGTTACAACCCTTCTCATCATGAACAAATTTCTTGTCATGTTATTGTCAAGTCACACCGAAAGAAGTGCAATAGCTGTTGATGAATATTTTACACAAATAAATCTTGGAGATTTTATCTCTTAAAAGCCTAGGATAAAAATAAAATAATGACAGTTGTCATTTTTTGGGTGCAGACGGCTTCCTCAGTGCAGATGATTGGAAGAGAGCCTTGAAGCAGATGGAGGGAGGAGAGTGTAAACAAACTGGGAGGGTGAAGGGAGGCGTTGATGATGAAGAACCCCTCTTATGCTATTGCCTGTGTGTGTTTAACAAGCAGTCCTTCAATATTTTCTAGGTCAGTCAGTTCGCTGAGCTGTGTGGTAATCCATTTCTTTTTGCGTGCAGAACTATGATCTATTTAATGTGGCACAACCGGAGCTACTACTCTGCTCTCAGGGCTCCACTGACGGGAGCCTCCATTCAGACTCGGAGCCAGCAGCGTGACATTCTGATCACTGGAATATCATCAGATTAGGTTGAAAAATGGGTTAAATACCAGCTGAATCTGTGCCAGCTGGCAGACACTTCACACAAGGCTGCTGTTACTGTATCTGCTGATGTGAAGACCTGATAAAGGTTTAGCTGGTTATGGATTGTTATCTTTTGAAACTCCCGTTTTCCCAAACTGGGTTATGGCCATAAAATATTTCTGTCTGTTGTCCAACATTTGACCCCTGATTTCTGCAGATTAAACAAAGATAATCCAGTTTTCCTCAGACTCAGCTCAGAAATAAAACATGTTGGACTGGATACAGTTCACCAGCAGAACGGATGAATACAATGATTCTTCATGTTCCTGTGTGTGGACCTTGTTTTTAAGTCTTAAAGTGTAGTAACTTTTGAACAGTTTGCTCAGTTTGTCATCTTTCCTGAGCATGTAAACAGACTTCTCAGACTTAAAAAAAGTATGTTGCATCATCAGATCCTTCCACCATTCAGCTTTATGGTAATTTATGAGATTGAGAAATATTCTTGGAGAAGTTTGCAGATTTGAGATAATTTTGGTGGGAAGAGTGCCAGAACAGGGTTACAGAAAGTCACCCCAGAACCTGATTGTTCATTTATTTTTACATCCATTCATTGTTTATACGCGCTTATTTTTGCACGGTGTCAGGGGGCTGGTGTTTATCTCTAGCCATTATTGGGTGAGGAGGCGGGGTACACCCTCGACAGGTCACCACTGCACACAAGACATACAATTATGTACACATGGTTTCCTCAGCAACGTGTCCTAAGGGCAATTTGGAGTAACTGTTAAGGCTAACAGTCTGACTGTGGTAACCCACACATGCAGAGGGAGAACCTGCAAATTCCATGCAGAAAAACCTCAAGTCAGGATCCGAACATGAGGTTGTTCCTGCAAGGCGAAGATGCTACCAACTGCACCACTTTGTAGCCCTTCTTCTGTACAATGTGTACTCAGTATGTTAGAGATACACATTTTGGGTTGTTTTAAATGTAGGACTGAAAGGAGGAGAGTCCTCATCAGAACTTTGTGTCCGTGGCAGCGATCCAAACTACTAAGAATAAGCATCAGTGCATACAGAGCAGAGTTTCCTCTAGAAAACCTGCTAAGCCCGGTATTAGGGGCATTAGGGTGATCTGCTAGTGGTTCACGAATAGGCATAATCAGCCATTTGGAAATAATGGCATGTGAGGGTTGGGGTTAAGGTTGACCTGATCAACAAGGGGTCAGGGCAACCCTAACCTGACAGGTCATTTCTAAACATCATAAACGGGAAACCGCCAGGAAAAACTAGATACCTTTTTTAATCTTCAAAAAGGATAGAATCTCAATAAAGTTTACAGTTTTTACCATGTGTTTTACCAGAATGTGTGAGAAAGTTATTCTTATGCTCACAATTTATGCTATTCTTTCTTGGTAAAATAAAAAATAAAATTTTTCAACATCAGTGAAAAAATGTAACAAATTTCAATATTTTATCAAATTTGTCAGCTTAATTTAACTATAAAGAAGCATGTTATAGTCTTGCAGAAAATAAATTGTAAAGGCAAAATTTTAATCGACACAAGGTTTCTTTAGTACAGCACAAAAATGTGTGTTTGTTACGAATGCAGACGCAGTGAAAGAGAGAGTGACAGAGGGGGATTATTGTTGTTCAGTGGGTTAATCTGTGGCTGTAGTAAACATGCTACTGTCCAGGGTTCAGAACACTTTCTGACAGATGGCCGGAGATATGTAAACATGCAGTGTTTGTAAATCCACGTGTTCACACATAAACGTGGAAGAACACATGTTCATGTTCATCAGTATTAGTTTTTTAATCTTTTTTTATTTAGATTTTTTCATCAAAGCTCCAAATTCTTTAATCAGTTTCACAATTTTTCTCTCCAAAACCAAACTGCAAGTTGACTTTAATTATACCACACATGTACAGACACTAGATTCTGTTTATATGACACCGTTAAATAAAAATGTAAATTTTTATATTACATTATTGGTGCTGTATGCAAAACAATGTTTTTATGTGCAGCCTGAAAAAGCAGCTTGAAAAAGCAAAAGTGAAATAAATTGTAATTAAAGCTACTAGCGGCATCAGGCGGCCCTCGCAGCTCTGCACCACTCTGGCCTATTGGCCACCGCGGGGGTTCCAGCACCGCCATCCACCAGTCACCGCAGATGTTCTTGCGTAATTCCCACAAGAACATCTGCGCGGGATGTTCTTGCGCGAACTCATACACATCGATGAGTTTGGCAGTGCCCCCTGATGACGCACCAAAATCTGGTGCAGATCGGCTGATGTAGCAAGGAGATATAGCTGATGAAATAACCTAGGGGGCGCAGTGGAGTCAAATTACAATTTAATGCTATTGGACTCTTTAGAGGTGAACAAAGGTCATACATATCCAGTTTGGTGCCAATCGGATGGTGCATGTGTGATTTAGAGACGACCATATGCTTATGGCGAGGTATTGAAATTCGCCATTCGGCCACGCCCACATGGTTCAGCCAGTAGTGACAGAGTTCATCATGTCATTTCATGTCAGTTGGCACAGGATTAAATCCATATAAATAATATAGTAGAAGTAAGAACAGGTGACTTCCTGTCGGAAGTGGGCGGAGCTAGGGTGATGTCATCAGTTGAACATGACAATGTGATCAGGACTGGTCTGTAGTCCAGCTGTGACCTTGCATGTGGAAGTTATTGAACCTTGATGTTTCATGGCGAATAGTCAAAGTTTGACACTTAGCCACGCCCACATGCTTTGATGTACAAGAAATCTTTTGATAACTTTTGACCTTCAATGCCTCAAGAGTGTGCTGAGTGATTCTGGAGTCTGTATCTGAAAAACTGTAGGACTAGTTCGATCAGATACGACGTCTATAAAACAGAGAAAATTATGGCTTTGATCCAAAATGGCTGACTTCCTGTTGGGTTTGGATCATGGCTCCAGGAGACGTTTTTGTAGGGCCAGACAACATACACATGTGCACCAAGTTTCATAATTGCAGGTTAAAGCATGGCGTGGGGCTGATCATTTAAAATATTCTAGGGGGCGCTATAGAGAAATTAGGCCACGCCCACCAAAGATTGTTATGGATTCCCATTGGGGGTTGGACAAGGATTGATTCTAGTGAGTTTGGTGCAGCTTGGTTTAAAACTGAAATTTAGAATCAGGGTTGGAATCCACAACACACCAACATGTCTTCTCTCTCTGGACACAGTTTCATGTTGATTAGGTCAAAGGGGTCAGATAGAGACCGTTCAGAGTAAAACATGACACTTCCTGTTTTCAGGAATTTTTGTTGACGACCTTAAAATACTTAGATTGTACACAGGCTTTATGCGTCCGCCAAGTTTGGTGAGTTTTCGAATATGATAAAGCCCCCAAAAAGCCAATTCATTTGGGGAAAAAAAAAATAAAAAAGAAACAGTACTATTACAATAGGCCTGAGCAGCTTCCTTTATTTTAGGAAATTAAACAACCTGTAAACTGAAAGTAAACCAAGTTTTGAGAATTAAAAAAAAGTTCTCTTGTCCCCATTCCTTTGTGCCATTTCCTGGTTTCTGAGGGACAAGCAGTTTTTATCAGAGCAGCCAGCTGGTATTTTAGTTCTGTTGCAGGAACCCACGGGATGTTCCTCTCTCAGTGCAAAGAGAGCGCAGTAAAGCTTCAACAGGAATGTGTGAAATATTGAAATTAGAGGTTTCCTCTGAAATCCAGGACTACAAACCTAGTTGGTCATTAATGAGGTGTTGCACAATGCTTCATTTACACCCAGTATTTTATTTATTAATCCAAGGTTGGGCAAATAATTAGATCAAGCAACCATAGAAGCAACTATGACGGAAAAAGTTAATTTCATTTCATAATAAACTCTAAATATATTTTTTCTTCTTCTGACAAAAGTGGATGTTGCAACTGATCAATACAATGTGACCCATCATAACGACAAATTAAACTTTAGATTTAGATTTTCTGTCTTGTATCTTATATTTATATGTAATTCTATCTGTGTAACGGTATTTATAAACTGCCCAAAACAGGAAAGAAAATGCATCGGTTTTCAAATGAAAAGCTAGTTTTTATTAAACAAATGAAGTGCTTGATTTTCAATGTCATGTTAACTGGAGGTGACCGGCAGACCTAAAACTACTTAGATCTGCATAAAGGGGTTACCAGCATGGAAATGAGGGCAGCTGAGGTAAAAAAATCATGGTTTCTCATCTCTTCTTACTGCTTTATTTTATCTCCCAAAGTTATATTTGTTCAGTTTTAAGACTGATGTTTCCAAATGGCTGATTATGTTTTAACCAAGATCTCCTGAGTCATAATGTCGAATCAACACCAGTTGAATGTAGTTACTGTAAAGTAAACAATCTTAACATCTAGAATGACTTGCAGTGTTTGCTTTTCTACTTTGAAAAAGAACTCTGAGTTTAACGGTCTGAGTTCATCCCCAGTCCTGATTCTGCATCTCCTCAGCGAGTCAATGTTTAGATGTTTCAGCAGACTGGGCTGTTGTATGTTTCCATAAACTACTTTAAGGTTTGTAGTCCAAGTCTAAGTTGAATATTCTTTTCTCAGGTCAGTGTAACTTGTATCTTCCTTCCATCACAGTCTGAACAACAGAAACAGAATCAAAAAGATTCTGTTATGCCTAATCTGGAAACATTTAGTTCTTGTTTTCTCTCTAGAAGACTCCTTCCATATTTTGATCTCAACTTGAAGGTTCTCATGTCATCTTAATATGATATCAATATTATATCCTCTCAAGATCATTTGTCAGACTCACCAACCAGCAGTATGTGTCCTGATTGTGTCGCCTGGTATCTCGTTCCTCATTTGTCTTATATTTTGTTCCTGATTAGTAGATATTGTTCTCTACTATGAAGGACTAAAGGAAAGCTTTCTGGCCTTTGTGTGTTCCAGTACGGACGGTCGGACAGCTACCGGGTGGCCACCACACAGGACACGGATGACAAGGAGGCGCTAAAGAAGAAGGGGGGAAAGGACATGGATGACTTGAAGAAAGAAGTACCCATCGTACGTGCACGTCTTGTGTTTCAGATACTGATGTTCAGCATTCATCTTTGTTACAGAGGTTCATCTGATGAAGAACTGTATGAATAAATGTTAATGTGGAAGCAGAGATGTGATCAGAACCAGATGAGTAAAGTCAAGTCACCTGATCTTCCTGTTTTTAAATGAGATGACATAGAAGATGCTTTTAGCACCTTCTGCTGCAGGGTGTGGTTTAACATGGAGGAACAATTTAATCTCTTTGTGGAGTGATTTATTTCTCTGAAGAGGCAGAAGTTCAAACCCACAGCATCTCTTGCTGATTTAAAGCCGCTTAACATGTTTCAGATGAAATGATATCAAACTGTTACAGCAGATAAAAAATGCTTTGCTATATTAAAAACAAGGATTTGTTGTCTTACGTTTAGTGGTTTTTCAGGTGCAGATTTTGAATTTGTATAAGTATAGTTGACATGAATTTTGAAGGCATTTATGTCAGCTGGAAAGTTGTTGGTTTGACTCCACCTGCCCACCATCCTGTGTTGAAGGTATCTTAGAAAAGACCGTAAGAGTATTAAAGTGTTCAGGTTTGTGTGCTAACAGGCGAATGCGACTCATCAGCAAGACTTGAAATGTTCTTTATGAATGTTGCCTTTTATGGAAGTTTTTAAATTCATCTGTATTCTCTGCAGACGGAACATAAAATGTCCGTTGAGGAGGTTTGCCGGAAATACAACACTGATATCGTTCAGGTAAGATATTAACTTCAAACCACACAGATCAGTCTGAAACATCCTGTTTCAGGACTACAGCAGTTTCACCCAAGTTAGGACATCGGTTTCAGAATCCTTTTCACAAATGTTTTGTTTAAAAACAAATATTTTCTGTCCTAAATGCTTTGCTTCTGGGCTCAACGTTTCTTTGGTGTTTTGTTTTCAATCAATCAATCAATCAATCAAATTTTATTTGTATAGCACATTTCAGCAACAAGGCATTTCAAAGTGCTTTACATCATAAACATAA
>CAEGAE010075397.1:0-20805 GCA_903067095.1 Girardinus metallicus
TATATATATATATATATATATATATATATATATATATGCTACGGTGCAGCATATTATACGGTGTAATATTCTATTACACCATAACAGAATATGTAACCCACAAGACATTTGTGTACAATAAATTAAAAGAAATTCAGTGGAAGCATTTGATTTCACTGGCCAGGATATCCATAATATACAAAACGTAACAGTAAATAAATATACCTGGTTGGGTCCAACATGAAAACATTTGTAACTTTTTTTTCACAGGATATACATTTGTGAAGAATTAAATTCAAATTGAACAAAAGTCTGATTTTCCAATGTCAGATTTTAGTTTTTTTTTAACTTTTACATGATCAACAGTCCCAGGTTTACAATTTGGATTTTAGCTAAATAAAAACAAGTAAGCCAAAGTATTTCATGACAAAAAGCAGTTCAGCTCTCTGATGCTTCCTCTTACCTGGCAGACTCCGCTGATGCACATGTCCAAGGACTCGGTGTAACAGCGTGTTCCGTCCAGCACTTTGGGTGCCAGGTCCACCACAAAGCCTGAGCCTTTGGCTTTACACTTGAGTGAACAAGGATTTTCTGGGTCATTATAAACAGGCAGCCAGTCATGGAACTGACCCTGGTGTCGCACGTCTGCATGAGCTGAACACTGCTGAGCACGAAAGTCCCCAACGTCTGGAGGACAGTCCTAATGGAGACACCAAAGAAGGTTTTAAATCGCTTACTATGGTAATTAACACTATGACATATATAACGAAGTAAATATCTGTATAGCAATGTTTTCAAGCAATGGGATGGGATGGGCTTGGTCTGTTTTGCAACAAAATCACAGATGACAAACTAACCTTGTGTATGAAATTTTATACATTCAAATTCCTGCTCTTCAGTCCAATTTTTCCTTTTCCAAAGTAAAAGCAGCTTTAAATAGACACCGCTATATGCATTGAACTGAACTTACCACATTACTGCATGTGCGGTATTTGATATTCTGCCCTTCACAGGTTCTGTAGTAGACAAAAAAAAAAAAAGTTATGAAACAAACCGAAATGCATACATATTGTCTGGAGACTCATCCCAAACAATGTGGTGTTATTTTTTTAGTAATGTAATGAATTTATTTATCAAACCACATATGGTGAAGTTTGCAGAGTTATTAAAGTTCTGCAAGTACTACCTGCGCAATGTGATGTCGTATCTGAAGACAAATTCACAGAGAATGAAATGATTTATCGAGAAATATTTAAGTGACGTCCTTTTCATGAAGCCTTTTGGTTTAATTTAATTTTTACCCACATACCTGTTGGCTGATAAGCCGTGATTCTGTGAAACAATTCTTTATAGAAGAAAATCACACAGAGATAAAATTAACACAGTGGACTTGTATCGATTTAATTTAAAAAAATTATGCAATTTTTTTATTTTGTGCTGTTAAAACAATTCATGATAGGTGAAACAAAAAATAGATGATCAATCTAATTTTGATAGCACTACATCTATGCACTTTAAACTAACTCAAAGGGAAATTTACAATGCTTGGCAATCTATTATTGTATTTTATCTATCATGCAATCAATTTGTGCTTTCCAGTTTTATATTTGGTCCGATGGCTAGACTTTCACTGTCTGCACCTGATTTAGAGCTTAGTGACCTAATTGTTAAGAGTTCAGAGAGAGTGGTGTGGACACGGAGATGATGAAACAATAAGTGAGCAGTGAGAGAAATGTGGGTTAAACACAAGAGTGTTATTCTTTGGATAATCTTATCCAAAAGAAAATACAGAGAATTGAGTGAACCTCGGCTTTGAAGATTCTGAATAAACTGGCGTTGGTCTTGCTGTACTAGTCCATAAACAAATCGTAGCTCCATAAATTAACAGTAATATACATACATTAGGAGACCAGGGATAGTGGAGTCCTGCAGTCTGTGTCTGCTGAAAAGATTAAAGCACTTTGGATCGTGACTCCCTCCAGTCTGTGGTGGTTCTGCCCAAACTATTGAGCTCACCACTTACTGAAACGTAGGATTCCTTTCTCGTCAAGGGATGATAAACCGCTGATGGTAACAATGATAGGCCAATCACCCGAGACCGCAGTGGAAACTGATTAGATGATATTCCTTTTGAGTTCGGAAACTTAAGAGGAATTTCACTGTCTTTGTTCCTTAGCTAATCAGAAATCATGATTGGAGACAACGTCTCAGAGTTAAGACTCGCACATGAGTGAAGGGCTTGGGATTTTTTTTTTTTTTTGCAGTGTTATTGCAGGGAGTGGATGTGGAGCGTGTGGCATGGCAAGAACATTAGAGCCTGTGACGAATCCAGACAGTCCCCTTTGCCAAGCCAAACAGGGCCTGAACCCAAACAAGAGACTTCCAAAGACCAAGAGATGAGAGACAGGTAGCAAAGATCAATGTGGAAACTCACTCAGGGACCAGGAATATATAAACTCAACATAAAAAACGGTAAAGGCAATAAAATGAATTTCCCTTTTCATTTCCTTCTCACACTGGAATCTCCACAGTGGAGTTTAAAGTAGGCAGAGCCAGAAATGCAGGGTTCATCATGGTGTCATCATTGGTTTTAATGGCAGAATATCTGGACTACATAACAGGTCATTTACAGAATACGAGTCTGGTATTTTATAACTAAATACACACAATTGGAGAGCCAATTAAAGAGAAAACCAAGATGAAGAGCTGAACAGTTTTTTGAAGGCTTGATGCTAGTTCCTGTCATCCCAGTAAAGGCATCCCTGCTGTTTCTCTTAAGTGAAGAGGAACACTTATGAGAGGTAGATGAAAATGTCAAAATCTTGCCACTTTTAAATTTTATTAAACAACCCAGCAGGTGAAGTCTCACTGGTGGCTGATGCTCCAAACAATCGGTTTCTGCTCAGAATCGACAACACTTCAGATAAAATGTTGCGCAGTTCCCTTGCGTTAGTAGGGACGTGTTTTCTCTGCAATCCTTCCAAGATTATTAATCCCATAAAAAAATTATTACGTATCTCCTGTTGACAACAAAGCTTTGGCATTTCAAGCAGAAAACTGTGCAGACATTTTCCATGTAGATGAGGAGATCGGGAACTTTGTTCACTCAACCTGCATAATGGATTGGAAACCATCTATTTTTAATCTCATAAAGCTTTTTCTGGCCGAATAAACGTAAAATGAAAAAACCAATAACACACACGAGCCTCATGAAGAATATACGGTGCATTTATTTCTTGTAATCCAGTAATGCTTTGGAGTTCTGTGATGAAGAGTGCTGCGTGGAATGGCCTAATGAAGGCCAGATGATTAGTGTCCTAATCACCTCCAGGGGTATTTTTGCAGTGGCAGTAAGTTGCCTGCATGGCCACTTGTGGGGGTGTGTGTGCGTGTGTGAGAGCGTGTAAAGAAGTTGGAATTAGTCGGAGGGTGTTACAGGCCCATTTCCAGCCTCTACTGCCAACAAAAATCACTCACTCTCACACGGAGACACACATAAGAGGCCTTGTGCTGTTTTTTAATGACACTGTTATATCTGCCACCCCTGGCCAGGCTACTGCTCCCTCATTCCCACACAGCAGTGGGGTGGACCTAAGCCCATTTGCGGTAGCAACTGCCAAAGGACACATAGGTTTGTAAACAGATCCACCTGGACCCCGGCGAGTAGAGCTCCTCGTATGCAATCACAGAGGGAGCCGAAACCCCAAGCACCTCTTAACACATCAACTGCTTTTACAGCCAGTAGCATTCTGACGTTTGCCTGACCAAAAAAATGCCGGCCAGTCACAGACATCATGAACTGCAGTCCTGAAAAAGCTCCTGACCTCAGTGTTTACCGTGATCTACAGAGGGGGTCTGGCACCTCGAGCATGAGGTTTTGACAGTCTTGTGTTTCTCAGGGCCCGTTCTCATGTGCAGAGAGCGCTAGAGCCATATGGTAACTCCGTTGCGACCTTAAATACGATCTGTGCTGGTTTGTCAATTTGTCTTTTACACAGTTGAGATGTTTTATGATCTCACTGGCTGCTCCTGTCATTTGGCGGCTCCCTCCTGAACACCCCGAGCGGTGAAAAAGCGGTGAAGTTTAGCAACAGAGCTCACTGGCTACCTTTAGCAAGTGAGCAATAGATTCTGGGAACTGTAAAAATGGAGGAATGTGATGAAGTCACTCCGCTGCTATTTCCAAGCCTATAAATGTGACAACATTTCTATGGAAAACATACCCTGTCTGTCCTTATGTCCCTTTTTTCCTTTCACCCATCAAAGCCAGTATAGTTGCCCATATTGCCAAGCAGAGTTAAGCTCTAATCAAACTCAGCAGCTTAGTCTGAAGTCAAAGCAAGCAGGTGACTTTGGCTGGAGGATTAAAGGACCCTGAGGCCTTTACAGTGGTGTGAAAAAGTTTGTGCCCCCTAATGATCACTTTGGTTTCTAATGTTTTGTCACAATTTAACATTTCAGATCATGAATCAAATTTTAACAACCAAACCCAAGTAACTACAAAACGTAATTTTCAAATGATGATATAATTTATGTGAAGAAAAAAAGCTATTAAACTCAACATGACTCTATACTACAAATTTGCGTCACTTCCTGTGACTGAAGTTAAATTTACTTAATAAATTTTGTTAAAAGAAACTGATGGGTAAATCATTGTCATGAATACTTGATATAGAAGAGCTGATTGGAAGTGAGACCAAATGACCGTCAATACAAATGGTTTCTTATCCTCCATTTTTATGACTGTATCTGGAATGAAACACTAGTGAAAGCTGTTATACATAATAATCAATATATTAGCATGATCAATGAATAATAACGGCTCATCAGTTTTGAATGAAAGTGCATTTTGTTTGAAATTTTAAAACAAAAATCGATAATCTCACGTTGCCCCGTAACTACCTATTTTTCAGATTTTTCAACCATTCTCTGTCGCATGAAGAAAGTTGTAAATCTAAAAGAATAAAATAAAATAAAAAAACGCACAAAAACATGTTATAAACGCAAAGATTAAGATCAAATAATTTTCTCTTGGGTCAGCTTGTTGATTTACCCTTTTCTCTGAGGAATAATACAACTTCCACCTGAATCAAGTACCTAGAATAGGGGTACGGTTTTCTCTTGGAAGAGAGATTTGGATTAGGATAGCATAAACCAAGAGAAGCACACCTACCTGGAGCTCAGGCATCGTCTTAATGAGTATGAGGCTCCGCCGCCACATGTACGAGAGCACTCGCTCCATGAGCCCCAGGCGTCCCACAGCGTGTCCCGATCTTCCTCCGATCGTGCCGTCCGTGAGCTCTGCACACCAGACAAGAGTTTGTGCATGAGTGAATAATCTCATTTTCAAGAATTAAAACTGTTGTACTGCTTAGGACCTGGTAAGAGAAGTCCTCTCTCATCACTCCTCTGGATTTATTTTAATGTTGGTCCAAGACTGTCTCATAAAAGGATACAGAACAGAAAGGTTTTCGTTGATTTATTTTTGTAGAAATTAATACTTAATCTGTTGAGTCATAATTCACAAAGGATTCAGTTAAATCGCATCAGCTGCTGAAAAACAAAGTGAATGTGACCGTAAGAAAGAAAAACTTAAAAAGTCAAAGTCAGTCTATAGATGATAAAATAGCAATTTTTTTATAAAGTTCAGGCCACACTTTTGTGTCTCTCTGCTAATTGCACTGCATTGTATTTGGCAGTGGTGTAAGGAATACCGCAGCATCACCCAAGACCAATATTATGAGGACAAGCGCACGTCTCGGATGTGAAATGACAGCCAAAAAAACAGAAGATCATGTCTGTATTATCCATCTTTTCCCGTTCCAACTTTCCGCTCGCAGTCCTTTACTGGACTAACCATTTGTGCTTTTAAAAAGACAGGAATTTGTAAAATAATCTGGATTATCTATTATTGGATATAAATAACACCATCGTTTACTTTCTTGGCTTTCTTTTAAAAGATTACTGACGAAAACTCCCGTACTACATTATTTAAAAGCTGAACTGAAGCTTTGGACGAATGAGTATAGTTTGCTTTCATTATCAAGGACAAGGAGGTTTTCGCTTCATGAGAATATGGCCGCCTTTGCACAAGGTGGATAGTTGAAACACTTGGAAAGAATTTATGAAAAAAGACTCGGAGTGAGCAAGTCTAGGCCAACAGGAACATGGCTCAGTAGGCAGGAGGTGAGAACACATTGAATAAAATAGAGTGCCACTGAGTCGTGGTTTTCGGCCTGTCAAAAGGAGCACGGGAACACATTAAAATGTTTCCACATGGTAAATGCTGAGGGGATTTTCCAATGGTATTAATCCCGTAAAAAGCAGTTGAACAGGGCACAAATCTAGCATGAGGTGGTAGGTGCTGCTGGTGCCTCCAACTCTAGAAACATGTGGTTCCTAGATTTCCAAGAAGAAGAATAGGAGGCAGATCTTTTAATTATCACTAGCTCCCAGCTAGTGTGTGTGAGACACACACACACACCGTCTACTTTTAACAACCCGAAAACTTTCCTTTTCCTTTGGATAAAGGTTATAGTAGCTGAGGTAAACCATTCTGTGTGCTGTATTTATGCTGCTATATACTTTTCACAGCCGTTTTCGTTTTTTGTGTTGTATTTATACATTTTGCTGTCAATTTGTGTCTCTTGAAGGATGAACCCACTGATGGAGAGATTGCTGCCATTTGTTTTTGTTTCTCATAGAAAGTATTCCTGGCTCAGTGAATCTAGGATTAGATGAGTGTCTTTCCTAGACTGACTCATTGACTGTCATGTCAATGCTAATGCTAATGCTAATACTAATGCCTTTCTGTATCGGGGTTGTTATTTTTTTTCAGCAGAAAGTAATCCTTGTCCAGTATTTCTGAGTTTGGAAGAGTAGCTTTGCAGGACACAGGCATTAGCAAAACCTTTTTGTAATTTTTTTTTTTTTTCATAGAAAAGTACTCTTAAAGTACTATTGCTTTTATTTTTTCCCATTAAAATACTCCTGGGTCTGTGCCTCCGTCTCTGTCATAAAAAGACTCATTTACAAAGATGTTGCTGCTCTGAACTTTGTAGACCATTTGTTTTTCTTTCCCATAGAAATGACTCTTGACTTGATTCTGCTGTCTGTTTCCTGGAGAAATTCGTTGAGGTCAACACCAATTTGCAGTTCTGAGGAAAATCAATATCTATATTAGAGATATGTTTGGACTTTACTCTCAGACTGCAGATTTACTGGAGGGTGACAGGCAGATCTTTCAGGTTTCAGTCGCGTCTCCTGTGGAACCAGCTCCACAGGTAGATGCTGTTTATGCTGCTTTAGACTCCAGAACATACTAATAAAGGTTCTTCTAACCACTCTCAAATTTTGCATTGTCTGCAGTTTCAGTCTCTCGATTTTTTTTTCTCTTCACAGAAGTTGCATCTAGCTTGGCGTTGCTCTTTAGCTGTGACACTTTCCTGGAGTGTACCGATTTAATGGAATGGGTTTTAGGATTGGCTCAGAGTTGATGTCTTTAGCTACATTTGTCTTCTAGATGAAACTACTAAAGGATCATTAACTCTATGTTTTCATTAAATTTCATGCATTTACTCCTGGAGCAGGCACATGAATGCTTAGTATCAGAGAATGCTGCAAAATTAATGACACAATCAAATCGTCCACGGTTCTCGTTTAGGCAGAAGGATTGTTACATAGTCAGTGAATAAATGCAGTCTGCTGGGTTTTTAATAGTTGTTAACGCTGTTGAGCCGACCGAGAAGGTCCTGCATGTTCTCTCTGTGCATGCTTGGGTTCTCCCCAGGTTCTCTGGGTTCCTCCCACAGTCCCAAAACCCATGAGTGTCAGATTAGCTCTCAACTGCCCTACAGTGGGTATGAGTATGAATAGTTTTCTGTCCTGTGCGTCTCTATGATGCCTTGTGATGGGTTGGTAACCCGCCTCTTGCCCAGTGGCTGCTGGAAACAGGCATCAAGAATAATAAGGTACAGACAATGGACGGATGGACATGGAATCTGTCAATATTACAAAAATAATTCTGTATATAAAGAGGATAATTTGAATTATAACTAAAAAGATCAACTGAACTGAGCAAAGGTTACAATAGCTATAAATTCACGTATCTTGATCTGTAAGGAAAAGAGTTCACCCTTTGGCCTTAAGATGATTTATACTGACTGACTAGAAAATGGAACCTATATTTCAGCTCTCACACATATTTCTTACATTGAAGTCATTTCGACCCCTTTGAGCCCTTTTTCCAACAGAATGGCACTGTGTTTCGTCTACAAGGATAAATAGATCTCACAGAGGAAAGCAGATACAATGCAATAATAGTCTGCTGATTATTTTCTTTGGGTCCTGGTAGCAACAACAACCCTGCACTCCAGAAACAGAGCAAGGTGGTGGGGTTCACATTATTAAAAAGTGCATGGGGACTGATATAAATGCTTGTCAGCGCTGATGACGCCTGAGGAACAGCAGAGGCGGATGGCGAGACCTAAACAAAGTCAGCAGAGCATTTAGGCAAACATGTAGGCAACGGCGGCCCTTTCTCCAGGAGCCAACTATTTTAATGTTTGGATCTTGGTAAATAAACACAGGCTGTGCACTGGCCAGCCTGTTTCCTCAGCACCTTAAGTCTCCTTTGAAAAGCAATCAGGGAATTTTTCACTCAATTACAAACGAAGAGCTTCGTCCGGGGGCGTAACGAGGCCGGTGAGGCGAGAGAAGGGAAAGCAGATGAAGGATGGAAGGAATAGATGAAGAGTCGTTTGGCTCACTGTGCTTCTATTGTTCTTGATGGAAACAAAGGAGGACAAGACTTCACTTTTTGGAGAGCAATCCCTTTGGTCCTCTGGGTTGCCAATCAAAATTCATCCGATTACCTCTTCTAGAGCCTTTCTAAACTTTTCATTGTCACCTTTACCAGCCATGTTTCTCCAATACCTCCAGGTGAACCTTTACAACCAGGACAGACCTCAGGTCACTTGCTTTTATGCTTTAGTCGTACAAGACGAATTTAGCAAACACATTAATGCACTGAAGATTTTACATCATCTTACTTTATTATAAAATGATGTGTCAACAATCAAAGACTGACACATCTGTGCTGAGAAATTTTACACCAATATCATCCATCCAAGAATCTGGACTTATTAGCTACTTTATTACCTTTTTCATTTTCTAGGCTTCCTAAAGGTCTCGTAAAGATTGTCATCAAATTTTGGCTATTTCTTTTAAACATAGAACATGTAGAATGTAAAAAAAAAAAAAGTGGGACGCAAAAGAGGAATAAAAATAATACCTCATTCAGCAAAAAATATTACGTGGCTTAACAAACTTACCGTACAATGATTCCTTTGAAGACTGGTTTTTGTTGGCCTAACCCTAAATCCAAAATCCAAAGAAAAACCTAAAGAAAACCTGAAGAACTATCCATTGCAACCACTTCTAAACACTATATTTAAGAAAGGTCTGGCTCACTGGAGGCAAAATATAAAGAAATACAAAGTAAGTGATGGCTTTTGTTCAGAACTGTATATCCAAGCTATGTGTTAAGCTGTGACAGGCGGACTCTGTTTAAGACACCTGTCAACAGCTGAGGCTAAGTACATTTTCCCTTGAAGATGGAAAACTCCTGCAACAAGGAAAAGGAAACCCGACTCTGGAGCCTTCTTCAGCAGACTGTGTAAATATACAAATGATTCCTTTTTTTAGTCTCAAAGACATACGATATGCACACATCTGCTGAAACCTTTGTCATGCACGACTCAGGGCAGTCACTGTAAAGTAACAGAGAGCCCTAAAATCACCAAAAAAAAAAAAAAAACTACTTCATGTGATTCAGATGTAAACAGGATTCCCTTGCTGTGCTATCTTATAGCACAGCAAGGGAAATGTGGTGAACAAAAATACAACAAATAAGTCCAGTACCAGAACAAGGAGAGCCGTCACCAGCAGCTTGCAAGCCCCCAGCTCCATGTCGCCTCAGCTCTGCCTGTGTGAGTCGGATGCTTGCTGCTCTCTCCTCTCTGACTCACTGCTCGTGTCCTCGCCGCCTGCCTGCTGCGTCCGCTCTGGCTCTCAGCTGCTTTTCCTCGGGAGCAACATGTGGAGGGTGGAGGGAGGGGACTGGGAGGCTGTAATTTTTGTGCGCACTGCGCGTGGACGTTTTGAGGGGGGAAAGTAGCCAGTGAGGAAGTGAATTTGAGCTTCACGAGGTCTCGCTTCTGACTCTCAGAGTCAGTGGGTGAACAGGCCACGGTCAAGCGCAGCAGTGGAAACAAGGCAGATTCCCTCTGACGCGCTTTCATTTGATGACACTGGAGGAAAAGTACAGCTGAAAATATGAATTCCCCCATAAACTTATTCCTACTTTGTCACGTTTAAAAAAAAAATAAAATTCAACATCACAGGATTTTGTTTTGGAAGCTGCAAACAGTAAATCAAAAAAAATGTGGTATGCATTTGGTTTCAGCCACCGTTTCTTTGATACCTTTGTATTTAGCACAAGCAAGCGTGTGTATCGTAAGTGGAGTAGAATAATACACTGAAAATATTGTCTCCCTTTGTGAAACATGGCAATGGCCGCATCACAGTGTAGAAACGGCATTTTCAAGACGTTTAAAGCTTGGGTTTAAAAATAGTCCCAAGCTTTCAACTTGGAAAAGCTTGAAAGCTTGGGACTTTCCAAAATGATGGATGAACATCACCCATGATATTCATCCAAAATGATGAATGAGTGTCATTCATCATTTTGTATGATATTTAGTCCATCATCCAAAATGGAAAGACTGGCAGGCAGAGCAACCAAACCTGCCAGGTCACCTAAACTTATAGGCTGGACAAGAAGAACAATAACCTGAGAAGCAACAGAGGTTCATGGTACGTCTGGAGGACAGAAATGAGTCCAGCACTGCTCAAATCTGGCAACAAAAAAAAATACATTACTGAAGGAAAGCCTGTTTGCAGTTTGATACAAGAGCAGTAGATCGTAAACTTTCCAGCTTCCGAATGACAAATGAAAAATTTAAGAGTCATGACCCGGACTCTTAAGGACACGAGTTTTTTTAGATTAAGTTAAAAAGTTGTTCAATGGCAATGAAATCAGCTTCAACGATAATTTTATTGGCCAACATGTTGATTTTATTTCTTTGTGAATCCTGATTTTTTTTTTTCTTTACTTTGTCAACATTTCTGAAATGCATATGCTGTCTCATCATCATTTTTGGTATTTAGGTTTATTTTTAAGGATCTCTAGACCTCAGACTTCCATATACGTGACCCCAGTTGGGATCCTGACCCCAGTTTTGGTAAATACTGATATAGGTAACGTTTTGGCCTATATGTAAATTTCTGTGTCTGCAAAAAAAAAAAAATCACCCTGACTACACCATGGTACTATAAAACATGGCAACAGCAGCATAATGCTGTGGAGACAATAGTCTTCAACAGGGACAGGTAATCTAGTTGGAGTTAATGAAAACATGGATGGTGCTAAATACACCAGGTCAAACCTGAAAGAAAAAACTTGCAAAACAATTCAAAGCACTGACTAAGAGGAGGCAGTATACAGATGTATGCCACAGATTTGTGCAAAGGACTATATAAACCATTTTTTTAATCTTATTTCTGTTCATGATATTTCAGATTTCTGTCTCGCAGTTTTTGATCTTTTAGCTCACTTTTCACCGATTCAGTTCCTCCGCCAATCCCGTCGTGTTGGGGTTGCATTTCTGGCCTGAATGGTTTTGCTCTGTCTTTTTCCAGCCTTCTTACATATTTCAACTATTTCACACACTCAAAAAAAAAAAAAAAAAAAAAAAAGCTGCAGTGTACTTTCCTTACAAATTGGTTTATATTTCCAAGCAGGAAAAGAGACGGAGACATACATTTGGCATTGCATGTACAAATCCAGACCGTGCTTTAGTCTTTCCCACCGGTCTATGTGTGCGAGTCCCATGTAAATCAGATGACATGGTCTGGTCGCTGAAGCTATCAAGATAGCCTTTTTTTTTTATGAGCTGAATGTCTGCTTCAATAGAGTCTTTCATAACATCTGGCAGTTTCAGCCAGCGCGAACATGTATGCTGTGAAAGTGGGGAACGTGCCAGGTGTACCCTTGGGGGACAAACCCTCTGGTTACAGGGGGGAGGAGGGAAGCACACGTTCAGATGGACAGCTTTTGGCTCAGAGGGAATATAGCATACAGTGACTGGCTTTCATTTTCTTAGGCAATTGCAGGACACAAGAACTCAAATATGAAACAGAATATTCAATATGGAGTAGTTAAATTTAGTGCCAACCCACTGGTGCTCCTTACAAGGTAGCAAGATTTAACGGGGGCCTTCTGCCGCAACAGTCCAAACACAATAAAAACGTTCCAAATCAGGGATCCCAAATAAAGCACCGCATCATTTTAATCAATTAAGGCTATGTGGAATGTGTGGCACTGCAAAGCAAACAGTGGGAGACCGTAATGACTACGTTGGGCTGAACAACTTAACCAATGCGCACACACCCACTTTTTTTTTTTAAATCCAGCCATCCACACAGCAGGTACTCTGTTAGATTGATAAAACAGAGGGGTGGTATGCAAATTGTGCCAGTAGGAGAGGTATCTAAAACACACACTTTACTCGCCACTTAACCTTGGTGTTAAGCCCATTTTCTCAGGTCAACACCGAGGTCACACTCCTTCCCGCTGACTTAATCCATAAGCTTCTGATGTTTACTTTTGCAGGAAATCCTTCTCCTATCGGCATACGTGTGACTACTGAAAATAAACGGAGGGATAGGTGATGTGCGGCCCCCGATCGCAAAAACCAAACACACAGGGAGGAAATTAATGTGTTTGACTGACACCGCTTCTCTGCCACAGCACTTCTGGCAGCGACTTTAGTCGGTTCAAACAATAATCTGTGAAGAAGATGAGGTGAGAAAAAAAAATACACAATATAATCTGGAGTTATTTTACTCCAGGAAAGTAAAGATATTGCGTAAGGAAGGGAAGTATACAGGAGGTGTGGGATGACTGTGGAAATAATCGTTCGAAGACAAACGCTGCAGTGTTTAAGCAGATAACTTTTCTTTTAGATTGTTTTAGTTTTGGTCTTTCTTTATCATAAAGAAAAAGAACAGAAACAGAGAAACCAGGAAATACCACAAAGTAGGTAGATGGACAACAAACAAAAATGCATTTTAGCTAGAGTCTCCCTTTAATTTGACAATATGTTACCCAAATCGTGGCGTTTATAGTGACTTAAGTTTACCCTTAAAAGTAAGTGTGGCTAAACTTGTAGTTTGTGGTCATTGTTAATTTTGTGCCTTTCTTATTAATTGACAAAGTGATGGTAAACAACATCTGCAATTGAAAAAAATTGCCTTTTTAATAGACATCCCCGTTTCTGGATGTTAACTGTATCAAGCTCAACCTGTAACATGTCTTTGTCTCTTCATGCTCGTTGTACGAGATGCACTGAGAAATTTCCTGGTGAAAAAATTTTAAGTTTTCTTTCTAAATGGTAAGATTGGTCAGAAACTGAAAAATCCAAAGCATAAGTTTTACATATTTATGTAAAAAAACAAATTATTGTACCCTGACAGCATCAATATGAAGCATAGATGCAGTGATGATTGCATATGTTCTTTTTTAAAGCATTTGGGATTAACTAATCTGATGCTCAACCTTCTCATGAGATTCTTTGTTTACTGAACGATTTGTGAATAACTTTTTAAGATGGACAGCAGCTTTACAGTCATCCTACCCATGACCACCTAAAAATGGTGCAGTAAGAACATCTGGAACATCTTGTTTCATATGATGAATGATCTGAGCACAAGCTTGTTTTGTAAACTGCCTTTATGTCAGAAGCCCAGCTAAATTTCAAAAGTAACAAATCTTGCAACGTTTTTCTGGTGTTCGTGGAGACATTGACAGTCTGACATGAAAACATATAGCTTTTACTGTTTTCAACCAACTATAGGGCGTAGCAGTAACTATTTTTACTTGGTAACAATGAACTGGCCATGTTAAACAATAAAAGTCGGACAAACAATCCCATTCACTTTTTGACAATCTCATTTGAACTTATAGTCTTCACTTATTTTGTCATAAAAGTAAAAGAACAACCTCTTAGATATATATTTTTTTATTTTCATGTAAAATAAAGAGAGCAGACAACCCAGGCCATTCCACCGTATCTGACTGTAGAGAAAGTGGAAGGAATAGTAAGACATAAGGGAATTTTCAGTAATTTTAGAAGAAATCAATCTTCCATAAACACCAGCAATTTTGTTTTTGAAGTTTGTGAATGTAAGACACTGCAAACTGATTTCCAAAGGAAGCTTAAGAGCAGTTTCATGATGATGTTTTTATTAAGGTTTTATTGAATTAGGAAAAGGCAACAATATCATGAAGATAATACAATCTTTACTGCAAGATATTTGTTAATGGAAGGTCTTTGAAGTTGGTTGGAAAAATGTGGGCAGAATCCAGTCATATGCATTATGCATTTCAGAATCTTGTAGCTGAAAATAAAGTGGTATGCCAATATGTAGAACAAATAAAATGCAAATGCTGGCTTTAATTAAGCTTTTAAAAAACCTTGAGGGACCTTGTAATGCTGCAACTGGGAAGCTTTGTCGATTTTCCATTATTTTAATCCAAACAACCCATTTAGCTGCACTTCTAAAGTGCTTTTAATTCAAATCTGTCTGTTTCTGTAAAATGTGCAGTACTGCAAATGGCATCAAATTTACAGGAAGTAAAAAAGCAGCTTAAAACATCTACTAACACAAAAAGGACACATACAAATAAATCCAATTTGAACAGACAGAGAAAGGAGAGCAGATGGAAGAAAAACCTGCCTAACGAGGTCCGTGGAAATTCCAGTGTATATGTGAATGTTTCTCTATAGCTTTGTGGGTCTAGAAAAAGCATTTCGTATAGTAAGAAACACTAGCACCGGGTTAGGAAATAAAGTGTAGGACGTATACCAGCATATAGTGGGGAGGTGTGAGGTATGATTGACAGATAAGGTTGGATTAAATTAAATTTAAATTTATAAAATACTGATTCAGCTCCGAGTCCCTTCTTGCTTGCAGTTGTAATGGACAGGTTAACAGATGAGGTTACGTCCACAGGCTATGCTGTTGGCAGATGACATTGTGATTTTGATAATTGTATTATGAGAGTCTGAAGAGTGAAAATGAGTTTTAGTTTCAGGGATCATCCATCCAGACCAATGGCAGCGCAAATCTGTGCTAAAGAAGAGACAGCTGGATAAATAGCTAGTGAGAACTGCTATGATGCTTGGTTTGAAGACAGTGGCATTAAATTAATACTATTATTTTCATTTGACAAGATTTGAATGGATTTATGAAAAGTGCAACTCATGTTAAGCAGTGGAAGCAAAGAAAGGCTAGGTTGAGATGATTTAGATGTGCGGAGAAGAAATCTAAGACAGATGTGACCAAGGATGTTGAATAATGAGTTGCCAGGGAAATAAAGTATACGAAGCGCATAGAAATGTCCATAGACGGAGTGATGGAGGAGAGAGCAGGATGCTTGGAAAGCGATTTAATGGAGGCAAGGGGAACAAGTAAATTCAAGTAGTTACACAAAATTTAGTTTTTGATTTTTATTTAGAGAACAGAGTAGAAATCCATACCCTAAACATTCAACTTTTGCACAAAGAAAGGAACCCAATCCGTCATAAAGCTTGGAAAACACGGCAACGTCAAACATCACTCATCATGGCAGAGAAACTCTCTCTAGCTAAATGTTTCTTAGTTCTCCCAGGTTTGTTTCCAGGCAGCAGAGGTTTGGCTCCTTTGTCTTCTCCTCTGTAAGTTAAAGAAGGGTCAAATTAAAAGGTCTCCACATTATGAGGTCACGACCTAAGTTAACAGTCTCAGAGTTCTCAGAAAGAGAGACAAATGAAGCTAAAGTTACTGACGACCGGCGTTAAGGTGCACTCAAGAGCCCAAAACATTGGCTTCCACGGAGAGATTTAAATGATTCTAGCGGGATAAACGTTAGCCTCTCACCACCCGCACATACTATACGACATGTGTTCTCGTCTTGATTTACGCCAAAGTCGCTGTTTAAAAAAACTCGCCGGGTCACAGTATAAAATGTTTTACCAGGACAAGGATTTTACGAGTTGCAGCTGAAGACCAACCACATTTCCTCTCCTCAACCAAAAAAGGGATTAAAAGCTAGATGTACTTTTGTGACAGTCAGCTAGAAACAATTCCAGCACTGATGGAAGAGAGAAAAAGTTAGATTTAAAAAGAAAAAGGTGAAAACATTTCCTCTATTCATTACTGTTTCTGATGGTTAGGATCTAACTTTTAGCCTTCACCTCCTCCGCATCCTTATAAAGCAGATGTTTCCTTTTATTATTCCTCATCCTCATTGTTTATGAGGGGTGCTCTGTTGGATCGCTGTGTCTACAAGTGATGGGAACATTTCCTTTACTAATTTGTGGGTGGGAGGACGAATAGCACTACACGTACGAGGAAAATGATCTGCTCAGGGGAAAGACCAATATCCCAGCGTGGCCGTTACGAACGAAGTCAAGATCTTATTTAACTTCGTCGGTGTTGCAGAGGAGACATTTATTCTACCTGGACTTTGGTCCCTGAACATTTAGAGTGCAGATGAAGATGAAATGATTCACTCTCGAGCACATAAGGCATTGCTCTGGAACAACTCATTAGCTTATGCTGGATGGCTGACATTGGCTTAAACATCAACCAATAAATAAACTGGAGCCAAAGAATATGCAACATGGAGTAGTTTGCTGAAAGGTAAATTAATCCTAAAACAGAAATAAACAGAATCCCAACACTAAGTACACCTCTGAGGAATGAAGCTAGTTGTACAGATTATAAACCAAAGTATTAGGCAAGTTGGAACTTTTGCCAAACAAATAAAAAGATAAAGACAGAAAATTTCATCTTATAGAGTCCATCCATTTATCCATCTCTTCATTGACTAAGGAATCAATCAGTAAATCAACCAATATATCAGTTTACAAATCAGTTTATATATCAGTTCTTCCGTCCGTCTTCAAACCCAGCTGCCAATTCATCCATCCATTCATCCAGATGGTGAAAGGCATTTCAAGACGGCTTCAAGAGAGAATGAACAAATTTATAGTCGCTCTGGTCAGTTTTGGGTCAACACTGCCTTTTATTCCCGCTGCGATACGCCTGAACAACTTCCAAAGGCATACTTACATCCTGAAAAGATGCCCAAACCAACTCAGAGGACTCTTCTCCAGGCGCAGAGTTTCTCACCAAATCACCCAGACAGAGTACGGACAGCCAAACACTGTCAGAGTAACTACAGAACAAGCCTGGAATCTTCCATACTGGTGTCCCAACTTGACACCATAACCACTTCCAAGCAGGAATGAACACATACTTTCTCTGGACTTTTATCCCATGACATTACTTCTTTGAAATACCTGCAGTCTGAATCGACAGCATAAAACGCATATCCAAGCCAAAAGTCACTTGTAAAAAAAGGAAAGATTGAACCTTGTTACTGCCGTTTTCCATGATGAGTTCTGGTCAGTTTACCCCTTTCCTCTTTCTTGCATTTGTTGTTTTGGTTGTTTTATATTCGACTTCTTTTGGTAACGCAGTGGTGAGGATATTTCATATCGACCGTTTGTGAGTACCTGCTGTACATTTTGTACTTCCTCTGGCAGCCAATAAAGTATTTCTCTGTGTTTTACTCACAATGCACTGAAAGGAAATTTGGTTATATAAGTGCAATAAACATTATCTACCAGCAGGAGGTCACTTGGAGGTACTTGGATTCAGAACGTACCGTTTTATGAGTCAACTAGACCAAAATAAATGCAAAAAGAGTACAATTCGGATAATGGAATACACCTGGATTAAACTACCTGTTGAAACCATGACAATTTATTTCCACAGTTCATGAAAAGAACTTACTGTATCAAAAAAATTAAATCAATATGTACCATTATCAATAGACGAATAAAACATGGTATGTGTGGAGTTGTACAATAGAAGAAGAAGGAAAGAAATGTCAACTCATCAGAATAAAGTTGGTGTGCAGACCAGCAAAGGGTGGTCTCACCCTAAGAGCTTCTGCTTTGGTAGAAAATAGTTGATTTGCCCTTTTGAATTGTAAACAGCACTCTATAGCTGGAGAAACAAAGAAATATTTCCCATGGAGAAACACGTTGCTGAGTGGGGTGATAGAAATATGTATATCTAATGGATTTTGAGAAAATTCTCACAAAAAAACAAAAATTTTAAAATCTTGGATTGTTCCAGCAGATATGTGAACTTTAAAATAATGCAAGAATTTTGAGTTGATCCATAAATTTTGGAGATTTGTTTTAAACCAAACAGCATTGACATAAACCTAAACTTCTGGAAAAACATATGCCTGATAATAACTTTAAAATCTTTAAACATATTTAGCTAATTCTACAAGAAAATGCATCGACAATCAGCAGAAAGAACGTAATATGTCTTCTGTAAAATTGTCCGCTATAATAATTATGGCATAATATTTTACAGTAAATGTTTGATTGCTTTATAGTGACATAATGAGAAAACCAGTAACCACAATGTGCTCCCACCTGAGTATTTCCCTACAACTCCACAGCCTCCGCAGTGTAGAGAGGGGATACGCCACGTAATTAAGAATCAGCAATGACATTTACTGCTTCCTCAAAAAACCGCCACTCACATGTTCTCAGCACCGAGCTTTTCCCCCCCATCAGCAAATGTTTTAGCAGCTTTTCCTGTGAACGCGAGGGCTGACCCGTCAGGGTTTCACTGCTACAGGAACTCCACCACACCTGATCCCAATCCCACATACTCCACACCCCTTCACTCACCCATCAGAGAAACTCTGACCTTTGTAAAGAGGAAGGGAGGGGTATAAATTAGCCACGTAAAGTGGCTGGAGTCAGTTGTCCTGGACCTCCATGGTGGGCTGTGACGGGGAAAAAAAAAAAAAAAAAAGTCTGGGTCCTACATTCAGATCTGGACGCACACAAAGCAGCAACATAACTTATTTATGGACAAGCCAGCACCAAATTAATCCCTTGTGCTTCGACGAACAGACCACACTGCTGCCTTGTCATCTGGGGAAAAAAAAGCTTCTTTGAAGAGTTTATGCTATTTTGGAAATCGATACAGAACATGCTCTCTGGGAACAAATAGATGTTTTGTGACTGTTTGAATAGTTTGAGGTCCTTTGAAATATTTGGTATTTCGGTAACTTAAAATATGGTTCAAATTCCTTTATCACCTTGCTAGAGAGTCACTGGAAACAAACAACAAGCTGAATTTGGTTGTGAAAGCATGTAATGTTGGAAAATTGCATAAAACGGGAAACTTATTATAGAAGGTAAACATTTCCAGTTCAGATCATCTTTAGACTTTCAGACTATTGCATCTCCTTTTCATGAAAATCCCCAAACTATTTGGGAATTTCAGCACAATTAAAAGCTAAATAAAATATTTTTTCTTCTCCAAAGAGTTAAATAATAGATTTACAATGAAAACATTGTAAATCTATTTATTACCTTTATAGTATGTAAAGGTAAGAAAATCCTTTATGTATTATTGAGTATTTATGCACCTATTTGTTATTTTGTATTTACATGGCTCATTACAACATTTAATTCTGATATGCATTTTATCATAAATATTATACTTAAAGTATATTCATGGATATAACTCGGTGACCTATTTCTTAATTGAGTCTTCCAATTTGCTTTATTCTTATTTTACTTTTTGATGCTACAGCAAGATTTCCCATGAAAACACTTAACACTATATAATGTTTTCGCATTGCAGTGTGAGATTTACTTCCCATGACTAACAATAGATTAAAAAATCTACATCAATTCCCAGCAGTTGTGTTTAGGCCCACTCTCAAATTATATATCAAATTACAATTTAAAAAAATTTTAATGTTCAGAAATGAACTGCTTAAATAAAAAAGAGGACAGAAAACACTATGACCTCTTTAAAAGACCACATGTGAGTTTGGTGCTTCCTGTGAGACTAAAGGAAGGCGTCACTGCTCCATCGGGAGTTGTTCATATGTGACATGTATCCTGCTCTTGTTATCCATCTTGGTGAAGTTCCTCCTGTCAGAGACAGCAACTGGTGTTGGTTTCCATGTGTGACTCTCAATAAATGAGGCTCGACTTACATGAATGCTACTTACCATTCTTACGAGTTGGAATACAGAATATGTTTTGTTGAAATAAATAATAGTAAATCCCTGCCACTGATCATTGATGGATCAGAAAAACTAATTATGCATAGTAACTTCTCATAATAATATATATATATATTTAATCCTTTGAAATTAGCTTTTTAATTTCCTAATTTTCTTCTGTCACTAAAATTGGCAAAAAAAAACAAAAAACTTGACAATTTGTCCCTTAGCCTGTTTTTTTTATTTTTTAGAAAAACAAAATATGAATGAATGAGAAGCCATTTTGTAACTGTGAAACTTCAAAACTTCATTTTGATAAAAAACATTTGCGAACAGCTAACAAGTAGCTTAATTAGTTTATTAAATTAATCCAAAAATAATTTGAGTCATTTTCATTCTCAGCTGCTGAAACATATGTACTCAGAAAATGATTACAGATTTTTTTTTTTTTTTTTTTACTATTATTAATTGGAAGTTGGGAGTTGAATGTGTTTATATTGTAAATAAAACTTTGAAGAATAACTCCTTTCTTAAAAAAAAAAAAAAAAAAAAAACTTAAATTTTTTTTTTTTTTTTTTCCAAAGTTTGTTTTGTTTTTTTTTGCCTTT
>CAEGAE010075401.1:0-22976 GCA_903067095.1 Girardinus metallicus
CTTTCTTTTTTTTGTCCACACGGTCATCTGCATGAAGCTTCAGGTTTGACCTCGGTGTGCTGCTCTGCTCACCTTTCTTTGTGACGATGACGCCTCTCACTCTGCCGCTGGAGTCGCTGCTCTGAAGAGCAACGGGGTCGACTTTCAGACTGGTTAGCGCTGACCTGGGGACAAAACACACGCAGCAAACACTCGGCTCAATGGTTTCGGAGAGAAGGTCAGAGATGTGAGCATTCTGACAATCTGGCTGGCTTCTGGGTGTTTGTGGACATAATGACCTTTCACAGCTGTCCGACAATCGGATCATCAGCTTCCCTGTGTCGCGGCTCAAAAGAACCTCCTGAACCGGGTGGTTTCCTACTGCCGCCTGTAATAGAAATATAAATACAGCAACACTGTTTAACACACACACACGTAATCTGCCTGAGAAGTGTTCAGAGACGACTGGTGTGGATGTTTACTACTGACCTTTATGATGTCTTTGAAGTCACTGTGATCCTAAAATGCGTATAAGAAAATGTTTTTATATTTTTTCATTTGTCCTTTCAGATGTCTTTACAGTTAGACTTCATTATACACGCTAAAGATCACGTGAATATGTCAGTTAAAGCACTTGAAATAAACTATCAAAAATGTAACCACAGAAATGAACCTTTATTAGGATTTCTCTGTGACCTCCAGATTTTCACCAATTAGTTGTTCCCCCATCTCTTCTGTCTCTGGTTAAAAACTGACCGCATCATTATTTTTTATTTTTTTTTACAGTCCAGATACAAGATAAAATTATTTCCTGATATTGTGCAAAATGTATGAATTTCCTCTTTATATCTCAGTTAAATGTGGAAAACTCACTGGGAGCAAACACACCAGTTGCTAGGCAACACAGTATTATCTATAAATCTCCTCTTGTGGGGATTTTGTGAATTAGATGTGCAAACTGTGCTTGCGTTTTACTAAACAAACCTTGTTTAACAGCTTATTTGATCATGTTTATAAGATAATGTGTTTTCTATTTGTGAAGCACTTTTGTTTCATTTGAAAGGCACATCGCAAAACAGACATACCTGATTAATTAGTTTATTTTCCAGAGGGAACATATTTTAGATTGCTGATGTTCTGCAGGTTTGTGTCGATGTGTTCATGAACGTGTAATTCACCTCCTTGGTTGGTGGATTTAGAGGAAAGTCCATGATGTATCCTTCTTTTCTCTTGCTCACGCCCAAATCTCCACTCCTCGTCTCAAACACCAGCGTTGGATTAACGTTATCTGAGGAGGCGGACGTGACGCAACATTTTTCAGTTTGCAAGCTGACAAATTCTGGAATGACAGCCTAGGTCCTCATGAGGTGTTATGTGTGTATTAGTCTTACTTTTATACTGGAACAGCACAGCTGCAGAGGCCAGGGTGGCGTGACCGCACAGATTTATTTCCATGGTTGGTGTGAACCATCTGAGGCGAAATCTGGTTCCTGTTTAATTACATCACCAGGTTTTTTTTTTTTTTGTTTTTTTTAATATGCCTTTACAAGAAGGAGCTGACACTGGTCATGAATTCGTAATAGTGACGTAATAGCTACCGGAAGTGAACGTGTCGGTGGGGCTGATCAAGGTGATGAACGCTGTTTCTGACAGGTTCATCTCTGCTGCTATCTTCTGATACAAATCATCACTCAGCTCCTGGTAAAAAAAAAAAAAAAAAAAAAAATGACGATATGACGCACACTTAGAAAAAAGATGCAAGTATTATTAAGACTTCAGGCACAGGGTAAGTGGTTGTGCTGCACGTTTTCAGTTTGATCCTGCAACACCTGTAACCTGAAACCGTTTACTCACCGCTGAATCAACAAAAACGGCACTTTGTCTGTTTAATCACGTCCCGGTCAGGCGCGTTAGCATTTCGTGTTTTCTCAAGTTGTTTATAAGTGGTAAAGCTGTAAAAATAAGACTTCAGCACATATAAAACTCACATGCAGAAGCGGACAGACAGCCGCGGGGTTTCCTTTGAACGGTAGGTTTGTGAAGGCGTCCAGCGTAAACACGGGAATCTCCATTACGGCCAGGCCTGAAGCTGAAGCAGTGAGGACGGTGTTGTTGTTTCAGTGGGCTCGCTGCTGTCCGTGGACTTTCAACCTCTGTTTGGTTTGCAGTCACCGGCGACTCCCCTGCACTGCCATTGGTTCAGCGCAATCTGGACTGGGGTCGCAAAGTTATGGCCAGATATATTTTATTTTATTTCATTTTTTTTCCATTTATTGGTTTAACCTAAAAAATATATATAAAAAGAAAGAACTAAAGTGAATGTGAAGTATAACAAAAATGTAACGGCAGCAGCAACACCGGAAAAGATACATTTAAAACAAAGGGATGATAAGGTAAAGTTTCTTTATTTGAATGAAATTTCCATTCATTTCCGAAAATGTTTTTATTATATTTTCTAACATATGTTTTGTTTGTAAAGCAAGTATATATCTGGTGCCTCAAAGTGCAACACATACAGAAACAAGAATAAACGAACAAACAAAACTATCACAAGTATAGTTGTAAATATACATGAGAAATATTTACAATTATTAAAAGGTATAAAGGCAAATAAAATACCAAATAGTCTGATACAAAATATTTAAAAAGTCAGGAGTATTTATTGTGGTTAAAAACCAAAAGAACAAATGTTTTTGACATTAAAAATCAAAATAGAAAAAGTAACAGGTGGCACTACAGGGTGTAAGAAAAACAATATGTCCCAGAGTGGTTTGTTGTATAAAAATACTTTGGCCACAATTTTCAACTAATTCAGGAGGCACTGAAGAAGTAGTTTACGTGATACACCAAATAAAAATACTAAGGAGCAGAACTACAGATATGTAATAAAGATGCACACAAACTGAGGATCAAAATCAAAGAACCAATTTGCCATAATATTTATTGGCTTCTAGTCAGCTCTGTTGAGCATTACCTCGGTGCCTTCAACAAGGAAATATGCTATATTTAAAAAATATGTACGTTTTGTCATATTAAACAACACAAATTTCTTAGAAAAAAAAACGATTTTTTTGTTTCTGCTAATCTGCTGTCAGCACTCCAGGCCAGTAGGTGGCGGTATTGCGCCCGGCAGTTACTGTGCCGTCTTCTACATGAGGAAGAACCAACCTGAGCGCGTTTCCTGATAGTGAAACCTTTGGAGCTGGAAAACACCGGGGTAAAAAAAAAAAAAAAAAAAAAAGATCTTGCAAAAATAATTTCTGTTTGTAAACAATTTTTGTTTGAAAAAATAGCAAATTTTTCTGTAAATTCACGCTGATTCTTATTTACTATATTCTGGCTGGCGGACCACTTAGGCTCGTTGGCTTGACCGCTGTTTCTGTCCTGCCGTTGGCCTGCTATGATGGCTTCAACGGTAAAACTAGCATTAGCTCGTTAGCTCGAAAGAGGAAATACGTTTGCTTAAATGTTACATAACTTACTTTATAGGCACACAGATGCTGCAATTTAGCTTATTAACAGATAGTTCACTTTTTATGGGCGCAGAAATGGCAGCGTTATGAAGGATTTTAAAGGCGACTTGTGGTTTATGACACTTGACGTTAGATGAACGCCTAGCTTCGTGGAAATATGAAGCTATTTTTTGCCTGCTGTAATTGTGGCTTGTAAAATTAAACACGTGTATAAAACGGTGTGTATTTTTTTTAACTTTCCCAGCACGTGTGCATTTGGTGAAATACATTTTTTTATCTTTAATTTTAACATCACGCTGGAACTAAACGGCACAATCGGTATTTTTGCCATTGACTATCATTTAAAATGCATTTTTAAATACATTACGTACACGAGAGAAGGGAATGAAATTAACTTTAGCTTTTTGGGTATCTAAAATGTATGTTTGACTGAAACCGGCATTGAAAGACTTAGAAAAAATACTGATTTATAAATATTTATGGATAATGAGAAAGGAAGTTTTAAAGGCAGTAATAGAAACTATGGAGAAATATGTTGATACATGATATGTCTTTGCTAGTCTAAAATATCTCTTTTTAATGAGCATTTTTCCATCCAAAAATGCTGGTGTAACTGTCACAGATAAATCTTTTGTAAATGTTTATTGTAAAGTACCTTTGTGCACTTGTTTGATTAAATAAGTTCTTCATTCAGCCTAAAGTTAGTATGCAAATTGAATATATCAACTTTGTTACTAACAGAGATTCTGAAAATGTTAACCTACAAAATTAAATAGAAATAGTTTTTAAAGGACAGGACAAGTCGGTAGCAGCGCAGTCACAAATCAAGTTACTTGAACAAAAATCACACGCTCACTGATGGTAACGTAACGTGTAAGAACACAATGTTCAGATATCTTTTTCTTGGCAGAAAGGATGTCTTCGAGTGACGATGGGTATGTGGTCCGTATCAGAGGACTTCCCTGGAACTGCTCACGGGACGAAGTGGCCAGTTTCTTCTCTGGTGAGAATAAACACACATTAACTCAAGTCGACCATTGACTTTACAAGTTCTTACAACAATTAACAGTTGTGTGTTCCAGGTTGTACGGTATATTAAAATGACTCTATTTTGGTCTAGATTTGTATCTGCACTTCTCGTTGCTATTTTGCGTTTCTTTCAGTTGTTTAGCCGTAAGCAAACTGCTTTTACCCATTTACTTAAACCACTGCACATCCGGTTATTTCTTTTAGCAGTTGAGTGTTTTTGTGAACAATGTTGATAAGTTGTAATACAAATTATTTTCGTTCTGTTCAGTCAGCGTTCGACAACCTTGTTTCGTTTTATGAATAACTTTGTTGAAATGTAATCGGCCGCAGTGACTTTTTACTAAATTTGTTCTCCAACATGCTGATCCGTTCCCGCAGACTGTGACATCGTGGGAGGCGTGAGTGGAGTGTGTCTGACCTACACTAAAGAGGGCCGATCCACCGGTGAGGCATTTATTGAGCTGAAAACAGCTGACGATTACAAGAATGCTCTTGCCAAGGATCGTAAATACATGGGACACAGATATGTAGAAGGTAAGTGTTGGATTTGTGATTTCCTGCAACAGTTTTTATTCAAAAATTATTGCTTTGCTGTTCATGTGGTGATTATGCTGCTTCCCATTCCCCCTGTGTACTGCAGAGCTTTACGTTTCATTGTATAATTGTGTGAATATAGTCTCTTTGTATGAGGTTTAAATTATTCTTTCTTTGTGTTATGTTCATATTTCCATGTGTTCATGTGTTTAAAACAGTGTTTAAGTCAAAACATAGTGAAATGGAATGGGTGCTGAGACGTAGCGGCCCTCCTCCTGACAGCTGCAATGGCTGCATGCTAAAATTAAGAGGACTCCCCTTTGGATGTAGCAAGGAGGAGATTGTCCAGTTCTTTTCAGGTACACAAATGTTAAAATGTTTCTGTAGCTTTTATGATAAAATCTTGTACGCTGCATCTTGGTAGAAGAAAATGTGTTTAAATTTGAAGTTATTGTGTGTTGTTGTTGTTGTTGATAGTGTCGGTTATGTACATAAAGGTTATTAAAATCTGCAGCATGTAGGCACAATGTGAGCTTTCACTTGTTGGTTGCTAATATGGCCATAATAATTCAGATTAATTACGTAGCATTAATTCACAACAAATGTAATCTAAAGACACTTTACTACACAAACAGATTTTCATTTTCCAACTTTTTATAGTCGAATTTGATGTTTGATTCAAATCTAATTTCATCATTTAGGAGCCAAGTTGAATTTATATTCATACATTGTAGCGCGCAAAAAAGTAAATCGTAGTGCCAAGACGAATAAGAAATAGTTGAAATTCAAATTAATAATATAAATAAGGGCTTTTTTTTCTTGATTTTCTCTTAATTTGTTGATACTTGAGCATCAGCTCCTCCATAATTCCTCAATTTAGGATTTTGACTGTAAAGTGGAGATTCAAGACAAAAATGAAACGATTCTAACAAGAACTAGTGATATCTGAAATGTGAGTCTCCATAAAAAATCCAAATATTGCAAAAAGCTACTTGATCGAACCTTACGATCCAAAGGCTGATTTTTGTGTTGTTGCCATGTATTAGGAGCTTAATTATTTATCATGTTTCTGTCACTGATCTTTTGCCTTTTAAAAAAGTTTAACTGTATGAGCCGGGATGGTTTAACATAAGACAGGGAGGCCCAATAAATCGATTATTGTCAGGTCATATCAGTGTTATACATCAGATGATACCTGACATATTAATGGAGCAGGAAGAGCACCGTCACCTAGAACTAATCTAACTTCAACCAAATGAAAATTGCCTGAGTGAAATTGGCTCCCCCTCCTTCTTCAAATCAGACAAAGGTGGTGTCAAACGTTTGTGCAGCAAATATTTTTGTTTCTGCCTAGGCCTGTCACGAAGACAAATTTTGCTGGACGATAAATTGTTCCAGAAGTTATTGCCATGAATGATAATATTGTTGTTTTGAGAACATTTTCAAGCAAAATAATAATGCAAGAACACATTCTAAAAGATTCCAGTGAACATTTAACACTGGAACTGGAAGCCATCTTAAATATCCAACATAAATTAACAAAACAACAAATAAAATTAACTTTGAAGTCTTTGTAAACAAAATTGTCCTTCATAATAAGGGCTAGTTGAGACCAAAGCACCAAACTGAAGACTTTTAGTATCCAGATTTTGGTAGAAAGAGGAAAAAAAAGAGCTAAATGATAAATCATGCCAATGGAAATTGAATTTGTTTTAATTTATCATGCGATTAATTGATTTATTGATTATTGTGGCAGGCTTATTTGTGCCGCTATTAATTTAAAGATATTAAGACATATTTCCAAAGATCACGAAATGTCCACCATTTTATGAAATCCAAATGACTTTTTTGAAAATCTAAATGACCTTTTAACTTCTCTTATTAATATCTTCAAAGCTAAAGCAGCACAAAAGAAAAAGGTGGACAGGGGAGGCAACTTCACTCAGGTATGGAAATTTGGGGAACAAAGGACAGCAGACTGTGGTCATCTGCACTTTGGGTCCAGTTATTTTAGTGATCTCATTTCCCCGTTTAATCCTCACAGCTGGGGACATGTAATTAAGCCATAATTACATGTGGCTTAATTACATGTCCCCAGCTGTGAGGCTCCTGAAACTTCAATGTTTGTGACGTTTTACAAGATACTACTGATGATGATGATCAATGATGACACTAATCGTAAACGCTCCACTCATGCAGTGGGTGTTGTTCTCAACTATTCCTACCAGTCTGCCTACCGACCTATGTATTTATGTGTGCTTGGGTTGAAGGGTTCAGAATCGTGCCAAATGGGATAACTCTGCCAATGGACTACCAGGGGAGGAGCACAGGGGAAGCCTTCGTGCAGTTTGCCTCAAAGGAGATAGCAGAAAAGGCTCTGGGGAAACACAAGGAAAGAATAGGGCACAGGTGGGACAGACGGGAGAGGGACGGGCTGGACTGGGATGGGTTTCTATGATCATTGTAGAATAACTGTGGTGTTGCTTAGATGGGCTGAGGAGTGGGTGAATGTGTGGGTTCGTGGGCTAAAACATTTCTGGAGAAAAGGGGGGAACTTGGTGATTTAATTGGGCGGGTTGTGTAATTCCAAAATATTAATGAAATGGTTTTAAGGGGTTTTTCTATTTTTAAGCACATTTTGAAGTTGCTGTTATACATTAATCTTGTGAGACAGCGACATCTGGAGATGTTAGATAATTTACCAGAAGTTGATTTGCAGGCGGAGGTATTCACACCCCTGAACTAAGTTTTTCATAATTTGAGCTAAAAATGTGGCAGAGTGTTTGGGATGAACCAACACAAAGTAGCACACAAAAAGTGAGATATTATGTTTGGGTTTTTTTTTTTTCTTCAATTAAATTAGCAAAATAATGTGGGTACGTCTGTATTCTGTCACGATGACAAATTTTACTGGACGATAAATTGTCCCAGAAGTTATTGTGATAAACGATGATATTGTTGCTTTGAGACCATTTTCAAGCAATATAATAAAGGCATAATGACGCAGAAACACATTCTCCAAGGTCAAAAACTTTACATTTTAATGAACATTTAACACCGGAACTAAATAAACAAAAGGAAAAAGTTTTTGTAAACAATAATGTCTGGTTGAGACCAAAACACCAAACCAAAGACTTTTACTTTCCAGTTTTTGGTAGAAGAAGAGAAAAATGATAAATCATGCAGATTAAAGTTGTTGAGCTCATTTTAATTTATCATGTGATTAATTGATTTATTGTTTATTGTGACAGGCCTGTATTCTGGTACCCAGAGCAACCAGTAGGCCAACTCAAACTGGCCAGGAGAACAGAGCATAAAAGCATCCAAGAGACTCATGATAAGAAGTGAATTTTCTCTGACCAAACGGGACCAATTGAAACATTTTGGTTTGCATACAAATTGAAAACTTACTTCTGCACATCACATTTAACACACTATCCACAGGGCCGTTCTTTAGTTACATTTTGTGTAATTTTGAAAGACAACCAGCTAGAAACAGGCAGACTTTCTTCTCTTGATCACAGTGTTAAAACGGCCCAGTCAAAGTAGACATAAACCTGTCTGAGTCTGTGGCGAGGTTTGGAAATTAAACGTCATACATGCTTTCCTTCCATCCCGATGGAAGAAGTTTTGCAAACCGTCAATCAGTTTACTTTCACTTCACAGCTGTGTACCATTTTGTGTTGGTTTTATAGAAGAAAATCCAGATTTAATACTGGGAGGTGTTAAAAGTGTAGAAATGGAAAAAGTTTGGAGGGTGTGAATAGTTTTGCCAGCGTTGGTTTAGGACCATCAGAGCATCTCAGTGATGCTCAGGCAGCAGAAAGTCAAAGCTAGACCTAAACACCCTGTATGGATTAAGCCGTAAGCATCAGTGGTGAGGTAGAAATCATTAGAACAGGAAAATGCCCAGATTATGTTTTTATGGCTGTAAGTTTCTGTTTTCATTGTCTGTCTGTGTCGTTTCTGCACGGTAAGCCTCTCATCTACTTCCCCGCTGTCCCCCGGGCCTCTCGTGTTGCAGGTACATAGAAATCTTTAAGAGCAGTCGCTGGGAGATCAAAGCCCACTATGAGCTCCCCCGACGGGGAACGTCAACCCAGAGGCCCGGGCCCTATGACAGACCGGTCATAGCGGCGCCCAGGGGGAGCCTGTACGGGCCCGGACGCAGTGTGGGTCTGCTGGACAACATGAGGAGTGGAGGCGGCTACGGAGGAAGTAAACATTGATTTGATTTATTTATTTCAACATGCAATCTGTAGGACAGAGAAAAAAAACGTGCATACATAACCAAGAACAAAATAATTAGTTTGCCACGACTTTTCTGTTTGAAAAGGAAGAAGTGGACGCTTATTTAATTCTACCTTTTATCTCAATTTAATGAAATATTTTACCTACTGGCTCAATAATTATCAAACATTTGCAATTAAAACCATAATATTCATGTGCCTGTTCAGTATCCTGTGCTGAAGAGCCAACAAATCAATTGGTTTGCAACCATCTTGTCTACGTAATATAACTCTCACCAGACACGAAAGTGTGCAGTAGCAGTGAGAATAGTAAATAACAACCTGACGTTCATTTACAGTCCCTGTAATATACAGCTCTGTAAAAAAAGAGTCCACTGCACTGAACCCCACTGAAAACCTCCTGGTTGTTCCACCAAATACTTATTTCTGAACTCTTCCTGAGTTAAAACATTAGTATTGTTGTTTCTAAATGAATATAAACTTATTCCTTTAAAGAGTAAAATCAGAGAAACTGATCATTTTAAGTGGCTTCTTAATTTATAACCATATGCATGTTATTAAGGGTGCACTGATTGCAGTTTTCTGTCCAATCTCTGATTACCGATCTTTAAGAAGCCTAACCTGCCAATCCTGATTTTGGCCGACACCAATTATTTTTGTTTGAAATGTTGCTCAAAATAGCAAGAAAGTTGTTGAATTGGCAACAGTTGGGCAACTGGAAGTGTGCAGAGATGAGCTGGTCAGTCAGATAAACCTCCAGCAGGACAGCAGAGTTCAGCTCCGGTAGAAAAGATTGGCTCCACATGTAAATATTGACTGATCACTGATCTCCAAAAATTAAGAAAATCGGCACCAATGAATCGGCTGAACAATAAATCAGTGCACCGCTATGTGTTATATATAAATATTTTTGTTTAATTTTTTTTAATTTCATTTAAATAAAGAATGTGTAAAAAAAGGCATAAAAATAAAGACGACTGGATAAAGTAAGGTTATACTTCTGCCTACTTTGTTTTCGTGTATATAGTTGATATTCATTATCTAAATGCATATCAAAGTATTTGAATTGTTAAAAATAAGTAAACTATAACTAAACTAAAAACCCAAATGCATTATTTGAGTTTATTTTTATAAAGAGATGATTTACTAACAGGCTTAAGTTCTGCCAATGACTTTAATGTTGGCATTAAAGTCAAAACCTGAATTTTTTAATTAAAAAAATTCATTTTTTTTTAATTAAACCTGAATTAAAAAACTTTAATTCAGGTTTTTTTATTTTATTTTACCTGAATTAAAGTTTTTTTATATTGTGTTTTCCATTCTCTCTGCGTTCAGGTTACAGTAGCTTTGACAGCTACAACGGTCTGGGTGATTACAGTTACAGCGACGGGATGTTTGATGACCGGATGAGAGGAGACAGAGGAGGACGAGGTAAAATTCTCCAACTCCTTTTGAGATTATAGAAAACATGCAGGACTATGATTCAGTCCAGCTAAACGGATAATTTGTTTCTAGAATAAATTAACATTTTAGATAACTACAGTTTTCTCATATTTTTAAACAGTTATGCTGACTTATGTGAAGTTTTATTCTTTTCTAAAAGCTACTTCAATATGTCTCACTTGGTAAATTTCTAACCTTTTTTTTTTTGCCTCTAGGAATCGGAGGCCACGGTTATAGCGGACAATCCGATGGCAGCCCAAGTTTCCACGGCGGCCATTTTGTTCACATGAGGGGTTTACCTTTTCGGGCCTCAGAGGGCGACGTTGCAAAAGTAAGAACACAATTAATTTGAGACTTTTTACAGAGAGTAATTAAGCATTGGAGTACCTGGTGTGGTAGCAGTAAAAGGTTTTCTTCCATTTTTGTTGCCTGCAGTTGGTTTAATTTTCTTCTTTCTTGTATTAGAGCAACTGCATGTAGATGTAAACTTGGTAAAAATCGTTCCTGCAGCAGAATCGTAAAATGGAACCAAATTTTTATTTTTTTTTCCCCAGTTCTTCTCTCCTCTGAATCCGCTGAGGATCCACATCGACATGGCGCCGAACGGAAAGCCGACCGGAGAGGCAGACGTGGAGTTTCGCTCCCATGAAGATGCTGTGGCAGCCATGTCCAAAGACAAACACAACATGCGTATGTGTCTCTTACTGTTTCTGTACGAGAACTTGATGATGCAAGAAATCGTGAATACTGAAGTGATCAAAAATCTGCTGATTTTGTTTTTGTGGACAATATGCTGTTTGTAAAGCTTCTGACCTGTTTGACATTTTTCTGTTAGGAAATAAGAGCCGCCTTCACAAGGTTTTTCATCTTTCTGTATCTTTATGTCAAAATAAGAAACAACATAACATAATGTATTTGAGAAACAAGCTCCTGTAAAATAGTTTTGAATTAAAAAATAAGGAAAAATAATCAGAACGTTGAGATGGTTGAGTCACAGATTCTTACCTAACATTTCCAAATTCAGCCATTTGGACCCTTTTAAGCCCATATCTAAAAGGGTTAAATGTAACCTTCCTGTTATTTGTTGAAGTCTCACTCTGTGAGGTAGCAGCCTAAACCAGTGGCTCACTGATTCTTCTCTCAGTAACAACATCTACAATGAAGGCTTCTGTAGTTGCAGCGACCTGCTAGTGTTTTTTTATGGTGCGTTTATTGAAAAGTAGTTGTTGATTACAGCCACCAGCTGATTTTACATGTTTATTTTCTGGTAAAAAGAGTCAGGAAGGCAACATTTATCATCAGGAGGTTGATCTTTTAACACTTGGACGTTTTCTCCACAGAGCATCGCTACATCGAGCTCTTCCTCAACTCAACGGCTAATGGAGCAGGAGAAATGAGTGAGTCCTCATTCAGACGATCACAAATCACTTATGGACGCCCTGCATGTTGTTGTTTATATCCTGAAATTTCACGCTGGAGGGCATAAAGGCTCCATTCTTTTACGTGTCATTCGTAGCCGCGCTGCCGCCGTAGAACAGTTCTGTAACTAAACTAAACCTGAACATGTAGGTGCGATAAATTCAGTGCGGCGTGCCACAGCAAAGAGAAAAATAGTGCACAAAACCTGTCAAAGAATAACTCAAAACTACTTTTTTCTTGCTCTCTGTCGCACAGACTCGTTGCCATAGCAACGGTCAACAACACCAAGGATTCAACACCAAAAAGCACTCAAACATTTCCCACACAAAGAGCAGAACATTCAGTCCATTACAGTATTATGTTTTTAGGCTTTATGTGTATTTTGTGATCATTAATAAGAGATTATCAGCTGTGACAGATTAGCTACCGCTGCTAATGGTTAATCTAACAGCGGTGGTTGATTAGCTAATCTAAGCACCTGCTCTACTGATGATCTGTCAGAGTTGTGTTTTTAGGTCGCCTTTTTTAATTTTTAACTGAGCCGAAACACAATGAATTCCACATCACATCTACATGTTATGATTATCAAAGTCAAGCTATGATTATCAAAGTCAACTGAACTACTTCCCTGTCCCTCCATATTTTTGTCTTAAAGCTTTTTCCTGACCTTTGTTATTTAGTTGTCATTGTGTGGCAAAGCATTGTGTCACTTTTTCTTTTATATACCAGTCGTACATTTAAGATTTAGTGTGTTATATTGATAATTTAGCAGCTAAAACCAATGCTAGTCATTGTTAGCCAGCAGCTTTTTGCCCTCCAGCAGGGAGATGGGGGCGGGTGTGACATCACACTGCAAGGGTCCGTAGTCTAGAAACCTTCAGTTGACGAGCTTCTGATATTTCTTCTCCGCCGCCGTTTCAGGCCGTGGGGGCGGCGGCTACTACAGCAGCTCAGGAGGAGGCGGAGGCTCCCGAAGCGGCGGGCTACGAGGCGTGTACTGATGTCGCCCGACTCTCTCCTGATCCACCCTGGAGTTTGTCTGCACCTCTGAAGACCAGTTTTACTACAATATCATTTCTAAGCAGGAGAGCTGACGAGGAAGTCGCTTATCGACTTTCACAAACGACATAATTTAGTGCAGAGCCATGACACAGATCCACCCCACATAGAAGTTCAGTCTGCAGCTCTGGTTTCACACTGTACCTAAAGATCTGAGATGAAGGACAAAACTTTCTCCCTTTGCTAAGATATTAGCCATTTAGTATCTGCTGAACATGTTTGTATTTGACAGTTTGTTCTTCTTACATTTTGTATGATATTTGGTTATTGTAATACAATTTATCACAACTATAAAAGGACGTACTTACAAAGTGCAATGAAAAGGTACATTTCATTTTGTAATTTCACTTTGAGAACATTTACATTATATTTTAGAATAGGAGCTTTCAACCAGTTATAACTAATAGAAACTAATTGCACTTCATGTTTCGGTGCTGTGGGGGAAAAAAATTATTCATCCCAAAGATTAGTGTTTTGTTTTTTTTTTAAATGCAAGACAAAAATGCCACACTGCAGTGGGAAGACAGCGTAGTCAGGTCAAAGGTGATCACCTGAAAACAATACAGGAATATGTTGTAAAGATGTTCTCTATATTTGATGTTTTTTAAAGGCTTTCTTTTTTTATTCTAGTAAGAATATTTCCTTTGTTAGATCATCCTGACACTGATAAAAACAGACTTCAGATCAGCTTTCCTGGTTTGAAAGGTTTCATAATTGAGTGTTTTTGTTTTTTATTGAATGTTTCCACAGTTCTTTACAGAATTTAAATCTTAAGTTGAATATGATGTTCACTCCTAATGAGTGGAATTGAAAGAAAATCTCTATATTTGAGCTGTAAGATAGCCTATGAAGCTGTTGTACATTTGCTTAATAAATTTTGTATTTAATTGTCTTCCTGAATTCGACCTCATGTGTCACTGGAGTGCAAATGAAGCTCAACTAAACTGTATCTTTAATTCAGTCCCATCAGAAACCTTGTACAAAAACTAGATTTACTTGCAGGCAGGATTCAGAAAACTGAAGCAGAAATATTAAGGCTGTAAATATTCCTGTTAAAATGGGGGATTGGTGAGGCCAATATTGCAAAAAGTACAAATATTATGTTCACTTTTTCTGCAGTATTGTACAGAAAAGAATATCAATTTTTTTTATATTTTACCAATTCCCCGTTCTAAACATAGTCACATTTATAAAAAATGTAATGTATTGAAAATGTTTTATTTCAGAAAATGAAACACGTTGTCATTGCTTATACCGTATTTTCCGGACTATAAGTCGCGGTTTTTTTTCATAGTTTGTCCGGGGGTGCGACTTATACTCTGGCGCGACTTATGTGTGAAATTATTAGTACATTATTACCGGTATATCATTTTACATGTTATTTTCACACTAAACCGCAAGAGGGCGCTCTAGGCCCGTGTTGATAATTTCAATATTCCAGTAACTTAAAAACTGAGAAGGGCTTAATAACAATGGCACCGAACAGAAAATCATATTCTGCAGATTACAAGCTGCAAGTAGTAAAATATGCAGCCAAAAATGGTAATCGAACAGCAGAAAGAAAGTTTGGAGTTAGCGAGAAACTTGTAAGGGACTGGCGAAAAGCGGAGGTTACTCTTACTGAAATGAAGAAAACAAAAAAAGCTAATCGCGGGCTAAAAGCTAGGTGGCCACAGCTAGAGGAACGAGTTCGCACATGGGTGCTTGAACAACTTACTGCTGGGAGATGTTTGTCAACAGTACAGTTGCGTCTCCAAGCCCGTGTATTTGCCAAGGAGATGAACGTACATGACTTTGCAGGAGGGCCTTCTTGGTGTTATCGCTTCATGCAACGCAATCGCCTCTCTATCAGAGCAAGGGCAACGATGTCCCAAAAACTGCCGGAAGACTTCCAAGCCAAGGCCGACAGTTTCCGTGAGTTCATTGAAAAGCATGTAAGTGAGCACAAGTTATTTGGAGTGACCCGGATGGTTTGGTAAACGTTTTAGCATATTATATATGCTATGGTTTTCTGAATAAATCTTAATATGTTATGTTAACATACCAGGCACGTTCTCGGTAACGTAAGCATGCTGTTCAATGATTCAGCCTGTTGTTGCCTCTATTCTGGTTTTATTTTAAATTACTTTTCAAGATGACATGTCTGTGCTTGGTGTTAGACTTTATGAAATAAATTTCCACCAAAAATGCGACTTATACTCCAGTGCGACTTATATATGTTTTTTTTTTTCTTCTTTATTGTGCATTTTATGGCTGGTGCGACTTATAGTCCGGAAAATACGGTAGTGAAATATTGAAAGCCTTTATTTCTTGTATTTTTTTTTTTTTTTTTAAGATTTTTTGAGGCTCTAGTGGCCTTTATTTGAAAGTAGCTTGACAGGAAATTAGGGATTGAGAGAGGGAGAAGACACGCGGCAAATGTCGCCAGGCCGGGAATCGAACCCGCGACTACCGGCATGAGGACCAAAGCCTCCATATGTGGGCCGTGCTCCGCACCTGCGCCACCACAGCACCATTTCTTGTAATTTTAATCAAAAATTATTTTTTCATAAAATTGGAATATTAAGATAAATGAAAAAGCATATTTAATTAAACATGTCAGACTCCTGAAAAGTATTTTGCTTGAGTTCTCTTTTGCATTAATTACTGCATCAATGCGGCGTGACATGGAGGCCGTCTAGTCTGGTAAGAGAAACTTTGACAACATAACAAATTGTTTATATGCTTTGTTTACCTGCATCTAAATCACACTAATTAATTTTACTCAGCTAAAAGTAAACAGCAGCTGTTGAAGGAATTACTCAAGGGTAAAAAGTATTTGGCAGAAAGTCTATTCAAGTACTGACTAGCTGATCAAATTATCAATCATTTAATATTTCAAGATTACGTTTTCAGGTGGTCCAAAATATAAAGTTAGGTTGAAATTTTGGTATTTTAATAAAAATAATTCTAATAAAATCAGACAGAAATGTTTGCCCAAATCAGTTTCTTTCAATAAAACCTATGAAACTTTAACAAAAACTGCAGGTTTGTGTCTGAGTCTGGTGAAGTTTTGGTTAAAACAGGTTTGTTCTTCATTCAGTGGGTAAAGTTTACTCAAGTAAGAGTAACAATACTTTTTAATTATATTTTTGATAATAAAATTACTGAAGTAAAAGTAAAAAGTACAGCATGGGAAAAATACTAAAAGTACTTTAACAAAAATTTACTCAAGTAAATGTAACTGAGTAAATAAAAAACTGATTTGGGGGGAAAATATATATATATATATATTGCCTGATTTATTGTTACTTTAATTAATTATTGTCATTTTGGTCCTTAAAATGTGAAAATGTCCACTGTACTTTTTATTTTGCTCCATCTACTTATGTAATTTTTAAATATACTCAGTATTACCAAATACTTTTTATTATACTTGAGTAATTTCTTGAATCACTACTTCTTACTTGAGTAACAATATGTTGAAGTAGTGCTACTGTTACTTGAGTTCAATTCTACACACCTCTGTAAAACTCACCAATAAACACACCCCCCACACAGACTTTATAAAATACTGACCTTAGAACTGACCCCTGAGGGACACCACGTGAACAGATGTGTTCCACTTTTCATATTTTAAACTAAATAAAATACGTTTACAGTGTGTAAAACCGTATCACTGAGTGTAGGGGGCCTTAAAACAAAACACTTATTTTGAATTCGCTTGAGCTTCGTACTTCCGTCTGACGGTGAAGCTGGAGGTCGTCTCGTCCGAGCGAAAGGACGTCGCGATGAACGCAACCGAGGAGAAGCTGGCGGAGCTCGTGCGCGAACACCCGAACCTGTACGACCAGTCGCGCGGGGACTACCGAAACAGCGTGAAGGGACACCTGGCGTGGAAAGAGATAGGCGCCGCGATGGGGAGGTCCGAGGAAGAAGTGAAGCTTCTGTGGAAAAACCTGCGCGACAAGTTCTGTAAAGCGAGGAAGCGGCTGGTGCGGAGACAGTTCCCCCAGCAGGACGAGAGCGACCTCCCGTGGGAGGTGCAGGTCCCGGGGCTGTTCAGCCAGATGGCCTGGCTCACCGCACACGTCAAACTACGGCCGGAGGTCGGAGGCAGCGTGGGGGACCCACAGGAGGTGACTTCAATCTAGAGAGTTTTGCAGTTGAATTTCTGCTGGTGTTTAACTGTAACGCCGAGTCTGGATGAGTTTTCACATTCTTTTATCGGACATTAACAAACTGACATGGAAACACCTGGTCGTAAACAGAGAAGACGGTTCTTCTTTTATCACGGCTGACAACATCCGCTTTTGTTCCTTCAAAACAAAAGCCCTGGTTGTCAACATATTTCCGAATTAATCAATAACTATTAGAAAATATTTGATAAAGGCCTGTCACAATGAGCAATAAATCCATTAATCGCATGATAAATTAAAATTAGGTCAATAATTTCATCGTTTTTTTCTCTTACTACCAAAAACTGGATGATAAAAGTCTTCAGTCTGATCAATTGGTCTCAACTTTTTTGTTTTTTGAAGAATTTCATTTGTTGTTTCTCTTATTTCTGTTTTTTTATTTTGTATATTTAAAATGCATTCCAGTTCTAGTGTTACGTGTTTATCAGAATTTAAGACTTATTAATATTTGAGAACGTGTTCTTGCTCTATTATTCCACTGTAACACTAGTACTTGGAAATAGTCTGGTTCACAAAATAAAAAAAAGTTCTTAAAGTATTAAAAACATTTTATTTAAAATAAAAATCCAGATTAACAATAATAATGATAGTAATAATAATAATATACTGCATATTACTGTAACAAAAAATACTGTGCAGTTAATAGAAATAAAAATAGGACTTGTGATCGAAGGGTTATGTAACTGAGTCGATCACTTTTCCAAAAATGTACATAATATATTGAACATTGAAAAAGACACTATTTACAATACAGCACATCAGTCCAGAGAAACAAATGTGCAATAGATAGTTAGTGTAAGATTTGAGAATAGTCAAGTAAAAGTAAGGTGCATACTTTAATTGGTTGCTTTATGAGGTTTAGTGAAAGTATAATTGTTAAATAATCTGTTCCCTCTCTATAACATGGGAGCTAATTATTTTTTCACAAATTCTTTTACTGTGCTTATTCCTCTCATCAACAATAAATCCTGTGAATTTGGTAATATTTTTTTATAATCTTTATTAGTAATCATTGAAATATTAACATTGTACACAAACATAAGAAAAGAAAAGAGAAAGTATAAATATAAAAATAAAGTAAAAAATATATATATATGCCAGGGAGGATTTTATACATTATTTTATACATACAGTGACAAGAAAATAATCTGAAGAGAATTATAAGATATTACATTTATGTAATATATTTACAGTTTTCATGGCTTTTGGATCGTTAGAAAACATAATGAGACGATTGTACATATTCAATTCGTTAATGAAGAGAGAGAACAAAGGTTTGTTTTTGCTGAACTTGTTTTTATGTATAAAGAATTTAGCAAGAAGTATAATGAGTTTGATGACAAAAAAGGAATTGCAGTTCTTCTGGTCTTAGGCCGTAAAGCCAAGAATAACAGTTTCAGTAACATTTGCTGGTTGAGGGGGTTACCAAACGCGGACGCCATACTGTGACTGCTACTGCTGTTCAATAAAGTTTTGTTTCAAATAAGATTGCTAGGTTGCAATTCCCGGAAAGAACACACGAGGGCAGGCTTTCCCCGTTTTGACCTACAAACATGAACTTAGTTACTGAAAACATAATATATACAACTTCGTGACAGAACGATGCCTGTCAGCCCTCGGTGTAACCGCGGATTTGCAGCGAACAATTTTTACAAGGTAAGAAGATTAACGTTCATATACTTTATAAGTAAGTATGATTAGAAAGACATCAAATATCGCTTTATGTGGAAAGAACGTATCTAATCATTAGTAACCATGGAGACAGTCCCCCGCCGTCCCAACGTACAGCAAAAAAAACAACAAAAAAACAAAAACTGGTTAGCACATCGTTTTTGTGCGTTTTTAAGTTACTCCGGTGTAAAAGGGAATACCGTTTATGACATAGTGATAGAAATCATCTGGTGTTTATCAATTCTGGCAAAGTCGGTAATTTGATCAAAACATCATGGGGGAGGTGGTACGGGTCGACTTCTAAGCTAGCTGTTTCCACCTTTTGTAAATACCGCCATCTATGAGCCCCAACCAGGTGTGTTACGTTCACAGACACATTAGCTCGACTCGAACAAGTAGAAGCCACGAATAAACTGACAAAAACAACTTTGGAAAACTATTTCAGTCGCTTTGTTCAATACTCCCGATTCTCACTTCCGACGTCCGTCATGGCGCCTCGAATGATTAAGTGACGTAGTCTCAAAGGGTCAATAGATAAAAAACTAAAGGCTCCTCTGACATTAGTGACTGCACTAAGCAGTAAATTTTTCATGTTTTTGTGGCACACAGGCAACTGGAAGAGCAGACGACATGGAAAAAGAGCAAGAGGAAGACAAGAAGAGGCTGCTTGATCCCCTCCCAGTTGTCACCACCAGTTTTTCTCTTGCAGAGCCCGCTCCAAGCTGCCACCAGATCATCGACCCTTCTCCTAAACGCAGAAGACAAGCTCCCGCAGAAACTGGGCCAAGTTCTGCTGATGCATTCAGCAATTTCAGGGATGAAGACGAACTGTTTTTACTCAGCCTCCTGCCCTCACTGAAGAGGCTCACCATTAAAAAAAGGATGGAGGTCCGGATGAAGTTCCAGCAGGTGCTTTATGCTGCAGAGTTTGAGGACTAAAATCTGAGTCTGGATCACTACGCTATGTATGCACTGTCCCTCAGACAGTCGGCTTGTAAATACATGTTTTTAAGTTGTTAATGATTATTTTTGTTTTGTTATTTTTGATAATTTTTTACTTCACTAATCTTCAGAGGCTGGATTAAAAGGAAGGAAAATGGCCTCACTTTTATTTACTGAAAACACACAAAATCTCAACATTTATTTATGTAGCTACGAGTGTTTTCTAGTTTTTCAAGAAGTCAGTGATAAAGGAGTTGCAGCAGTCCTGACTCATTTCCTCATAGTCAAACATTTATTGGATTATTTTATGATCGCATAAAATTTAAAGGGAAAAGCACAAATGCTCCGATGACGCACTACTTAACCTGCCGTATCATAAAGTTTGCTGTGTATTTTGATTTCCTCATAATGGAGCAGCTTTCTCTCAGACATATGCAGTGCCTTGCAATCATATTCACATATATTTATCACATTTATTCACAACACAAACATACATGTATTTATTTGATAGAGCAATCAAAGTGTAAAGAAAATGACTTTTTTTTTTTTTTTACAACTTTTTATATTGTAAATTAAAGTCTGAAAAGCCTGAAATGCATATTCAGTCTCCTTAACTCTAATACCCTTAGATAAAAGACCTGTTGATCGCCTAATTAGTAGGTAGAAATTGTAATGAACAATTAATAGTGAATATTGTTTAAAACTCAACAGCACAAGACTCAGATTGATGGGCAACTGTTAGTTATTTACCTCATACATATGGTATTTATGGAAGCGTCAAGAAAAAAGTTAAAAGATAATTGGAATAATTGTTCATTCAGAGGTGGGTAGAGTACCAAATAACGGCTCTTCCAATATATTTTTACTCAAGTAAAAAGTAGCCATCCAAGAAATTACTCAAGAGTAAAAATAAATATTTGGTAACTGATCAAAACATCAGTTGTTTAGTATTTCAAAAATACACCATCAAATGGACAAAAATATAAAAAATGTTGGAAATTTTCGTATAGGTAAGACCAAAATTAAAACAATTTACACAAATAACACAATTACATACAAATCAAGCAAAATAAAAACAATTCGAAAGGGTTTCTTTCAATGTAAAACTTAAATTTTAGCAAAAACTGCTGGTATTTTTGGTTAAAACAATTGTTTGGTCTTCAATCTGTGAAGAACAAAAAATGGTTAGAGAATCCAGACATTTTACTGAAGTAAGAGTAGTAAAAATACTCAAATAGAAACCATAGCATAGCAAAAAAAAAAATACTCCTAAAGTTACATTTTACCCAAAAGGTTACTCAAGTAAATGTAACTAAGTAAATGTAACTAGTTACTAACCAACTCCAGTCACAAGCCGGGAGGCAGCAAAAGTGGTGTAGTGTGACTAAAATGTTACAATTTGCTAAATCTTCATGTTTCCCTTAAATACAACCTACGTGGCAAAACACGGTGTTGGCAGGATCATGATGTGGGGACGCTGTTTTCATAAAGGAACTGACAGCCAAATGTAGAATAAAACATGCTAACACCATAATACCGCCATTAAAAATGCATTTCGCATGAACAGAAATGTGTAAAATTAATGCCAGCTTGGTTCAAATGGTTCACACTTTCAGCATCAAACGTCTCTGCAGTCTTCTTCTTACTGGGAATACTGGTTTTTATTCTGATTATTTTCCAGCAGCGCTATTAACCGCATAGTCGTTCGCTTCAAAACGAGCCAATCACGTTGCTGCTTTCGCAAGTCCCGCCTCCTAGTTCTCTTCACTGATTGGTTGGTAATGGGTGTGGCGTTTTCATTCATCATTTTCTACATTCATTCAAACATCCTGCTAACCTGTGACTTTCCACACGTGGAGAAGTAAATATCTCTTGCTGTTTTTTATTTTCTGTAAGTCTACATCTCTCCCATCACACCTTTGCTTCATTTCTCCCCCTAACAGCCTCCATCTCTCCTCCTGTTTGCCCCCGAGCCCCGCCCCTCTCCCAGCCTCCCTGCCTCTTGTCATTGGGTGCCGTGTCGGGTGATGGTTGTGGCTTCTGTCGGCGATATCTCCGGAGCTCTCTGCCTGCAGCCGTACGTGGACAGATGGAAGTTTATTGAGACCTTGGGACATCTGAGAGCTGCTGATTACCGCTTTTATCCTCTGCAGCTGGACAGATTCCATACAAGCTAAATGAGGATTACTGCTGCGTTTCTTCATTTTGAGGTGAGATGCAGGAGCTGGACTACAGCATGCACATGTATTCAGTTACGTCAGGGTGTGTTAGTATTAAACAAGAAGTTGACAAAATCGCCGCGTCATATTATTTAAGTTTAGCTCAAATGTGTCCCTTATGTAAATCATAATTATGATAACATTAGTGTTGTGAATAGTAGCACTGTCTGCAGGATTGCTGCACAGTGAGGGGTAATACTACGATGAAACGGCATCCTGTGTTCATTGGTGGAACAAATAAAAAACCTGGTGGACAGCTCGGTGATTGGCTGGTTTATCTGTCTCTATAAAGGAGGCTGATCCGGTTGATGCTGGGATTTCATGCAGTTTGTTGGTGAGAAGTGGGATGCTAGGTGTGGTTCAGAAGTGAGTCCAAAAGCACCACAATGAGATAATAAATAGTCACTTCAATGGTTCGGTATGTGCATAAGAATCTAAACATATATGACTAAATGAATATGCCATTATTTAATACTTTTAACAAAAAGCATTTATATTATGATATATTGTGGAATATTTCCAAAAGGCAGTGCCAGTGCTCAGGCTTAAGATGAAGTAGTTAATTTAACCTTTAGTTATTTTATATAAGAAAATGCTTACAATCTGAAATATTAATTTATTTCTTCCAATTCCCTCTTTCTTTTTCAAGTTACATGGAGTAACAGTTATGTAGTGATTACTTTTTGGGTTTTGTGGCATTTTTAAGGGATCTTTTTAGTGATTTCATTCGTATATATAATGGCAATTTTACGTTCTGGGATATATATATATATATATATA